>JAGDQP010001675.1:0-44257 GCA_022664845.1 Lepisma saccharinum
ATAGAGCCGACGTTTCAAGAACAGACATTGTTCTCATCTTCAGGACACTTGCCCTGAAGATGAGAACAATGTCTGTTCTTGAAACGTCGGCTCTATCGTCGGACTTCACCTGGCTGATATCCCGAGAACATCTCTATAAGTATTCAAATGTTTCTTAACATCTCTTCTTTCACTATACTTCTTGAAATGCGAACATATAGTAAACCTATTCCGTTACAGTTTAAGCAACACGCAGTGATTGAATTTGTCGCTGTTTGCATTGCTTTATTTGAAACTCACCGACTCTTGTAGGCTGTTAATGGAGCTTCGGTGTCATCATTTTGAAACCAATAAAAAGTTAGGAAGATTTCTAAGGAACATAAACTTTAATTACATTTCCCATTACTTCTATAAATAAATAACGGATTGAAGAATCTTACTTCCGCTTTTAATTAGCCTACTTTTTTAAATAAACTATTTGTTATAAGAATTTTACTGTAAGGAAAGTAAGAATTAACACATTTGTATTCAACATACTACGTTCCCTATACACTTGATAGCGTTGCTAAGAATAAAATCCGCCTGTTCGTGTAAATACTGTATATCATGAACCCAGTGTTGAGAGATTGTTGAGGTGTCGCTGTAAGGGTCTTGGCTAGACTATAGCTGATAGTCACCGGAACCATCTTTATTGGTGCAGTGGGCCAGAGTTGCCAACCCATTTTTAATCCAATTTTTAAAATGGTTTCGATTTCATTAGACCTATCGGCACCAAACTTACCGTAAATATTATGCGACATAATAGAAAAAAGAAAACATTGTGTGTGTGACTCCCCCTCCCCAGTTGTCAGTGTTGCCAACCTATTTTATTACCTTTTTTTGTGTCTGTTATATAAATCTACACGCATGCATTGATTTACATCAAATTTTGTATACATGCAAATTAACTACTGAGGCAGATCATAGAAGTATTCCGGGTTGGGAATTCCAGCCCAATTGTCAGTGTTCTCACCGATTTTTTTAAATTGCTTCCATACCGTTGATTCATTGAACCGTAAGACGCTATCAACGAACTCTCGGAGCCTTCGGAATAGTTAATAGAATCGCAGAATTCACTTGTTTTAGTATAATTATTTTAAAGTAACTTTTGTTTGATTGTTTGCAATTTAGTGTTTAGTTGCTTGTTAAACTTTCAGAAAAAAAATATTGTATTCTAAACATGTTACGCAATACGTTATTTGAAAATGGTCGTAACATCGTTAAATACCGATATCTAATAGACTGTGTGTGTTAATCGACACAATATTGCTTCGGTAGGATATTTAATGTACGACAGCTTTGAATATTATTTGCAAATATTTTTTCTTCAGTCTCCAGTATCTTATTTTTTGGATCCTCCACCTGGGTTGACTTTCGTTAAGTCTAATTTTACTCGCGAAAATAAAATAAGAGCTTATTCCTACCAATGGATGAAATTTTCCGTAAATCTCCAATCCTTGCACCAGTAGCATTGTAATTATCCTCATAGCCTTTTAAGGTAACTGTCTTTTGTGTATCTTCAGAACTAAAAACTTTTCTGATAAATGTTTAATCAATTTTGAATTTGAATTTTCTTTAAGGCTTTTAGGAACTTTGGTTCAACCCGAATTGTTTTCTCAAGATTAAAATTTACCCTTATTTTCACCAATCTGTCAAAGGTTTTACAAGATAAAATAAAAATAAGATCTGGGACATATCAGCAAGTGACTCCACGCACAAGCAGTGTTTCAGCTTATAGGACTTAGTTTCATATCCCCTCCCTGAGATTTGTACTTTGATCCATCTTTAGGCATCTAAGGTTCAGGCCGGGATAGAAAAGGTGTCGGCCAGGGCCTAAGTTCAAGGTGCCATCCCAGCATTTGCCTGGTTTGACAGGGAAAAACCTGGAATAGCCTCGGTCAGGGTGGTCGATCGGTAGGATCGAACCCACGACCTTCCGAATGTTACGCCAACGCTCTACCACTGAGCTACGGCGGCTCGGTACAAGTTAATAAAGCGAGAAGAAGCAGACTTATTGCTATGTTCGGAAACAATATGATTATGTGCAAATAATTTATGAAGAAGGAGCATGTTTAAAACAAGTGAAACTTAATATTTGAGTAAAATAATTTTAAATAATAAATACGAGGTCCATACAAAAAGTAATAACATTTTCTTTCCAGGTATGGCAACACTGTAATAACAAATGAGCGCCGGTCTGAAAGCGACATTTCTATTCTACCTTTAGTGTTAGTTTCTACAGGCTTACGTGAACAATTGTGATTCACTAATCATTTGTGTCAGTGTGTGTTCAGTTTCAGCGTCCCAGATACGAAAAGGAAAGATAGATGTTTTGTTGTTACAGTGTTTCCATATCTAGAAATTAAAAACTAAACCTCTTTACTTTCCAGATACACATAATATTTCTGTAAAATATGAAGAGTTAATAAGTAAACTTTTTTTTTTGTAAGTACTTATGAGAGACATCAACTTAAATATTACGTTAGCATTTGGTACGAAACCTAAAATATAGGTCAACCAACATCAACAACAACGCTAAAAGTAGTGGTCAAGGACTAACACTGCAAACAGAGCTATTAGACACCCAGTGCGACTCTTACATTCGCTGGATTGCAGATTGTTCCAGGATGGTTGATTATGGAATAAAACGAGGATGATAGCTATGTAATTTCTGAATTTGGATATTCAATATCCATACAACTGGGAAATCGAAGACCAATAAATATATGAATATTGAAAAATCGAGCATCGCATATTGTTCATTTCGAAAAAATCATTCGAAATAGAATTTTAATATCGAAAAATTGTTGAAAATCGATTATCATTTCATATCGAAATATCATTGAAAATCCATTATTGTTTATATCGAAACATCATTAGAATTCGAATATCGTTCATACCGAATAATATTTGTGGTTACAAACGTATCTTTATGGTTCTGTCTAGACATTTTCCCTACATTATGATGTTCCAACAGTAAACATCAAACGAGGAAAACATAGCTATCCAGCGTGAAGAATCTGAGACCCAAAATATTCAGTAAAGATATGAAGCGTAAAATGAAAATAAAAAAGGAACTTAGCAAATTCTGTTATTTGGACATTTCAGTGACATCTATGTTCCCCATTCTGTAAATATCTATAAATTTATTAAAATCTACCGCCATCGATGTCCCAGCTAGGGTTCGAACCAGACCTTGCACCAACACACATCAGATCTCACAACCATCGCAGCCAGCATAAACAGTCAGCCAGAAATAATGGTAAGAATAACCCAGTGACATTCTCTAAAGAAAAAACAAATGCATTTGTTTCGTGGACTGATAAACAAAAAGTGACAGAAGAAAATACTTTGTATGAAGTATTGTGCTACTTGAAAGAGAAATATAGACATCAAATCATTTGAAATGTGAACATGGAGGTGAATGTGAGAAATCAAATGGACAAAGAAGATGCATAATGAAAGGGTTGGCGAGAGATTGATAATCCTGCAGATAATAAAGAAGATAAAAAGTAACTGATTACAATATTGGCTGACTAGAGATTGTACAGGCACAGCAATTCAGTGGCGGCTCGTGACCCAAATAATAGATGAAGAAGTACCAAAAAGTTAATCTATCAACACACTCCTACAATCCTTGCTCATCATATTTATCCTGAACTTTCTGGCTTACCGATAATGACACTATTCGATCTAAGAAGATATTTACTAGATAAGGCCCAGATAATAAATATTAATGTCAATTAATTTATTGCGTATCAAAGTAACAAGTGAAGTGGTACTTCATTAACTTCCCCTGCGCAGCCGCTACTGTTGAAATTGAAGTTGACGAGGAAGAAGGTGAATACATCATCCTTGTATCTCCCTAATTTTCCTTATTTTTTATTGTGAAGACCAAGTTTCCTTTTAAAATGAGTAATAATAGTTATTAATAATCCAGTTTTCTAAAGGATCTCTCTTCATTTGATGCAATCAGCATTGCTCGAAATGAGACGGTATTTGCCGGTATGATAAACCGGTACTACATTTTATTTCTCTTCTGATAACGACACTTTTGACCAAAAAAATACGATGTTAAACGGTACAGCTGACGTTATTGCTTCGGAAATATATCGTCACTTCTAAATTTCCATTTCGAGCTCACTAATCAGCCGGCGTTAAAGAATACAGAATCATCGGATTGTAGTGGTTAATGTACCCATGAAATACTTCCCCAAACATTTTAAAATAATTATTCACAACAAAACAAGATAAAAAGGCCCTCTGATGAAATTTCAAAACATGACTACTTTAGGAGAAACAGGCGCCCATAGTTTACAGCGCCATCGTTACAAATGACGTCATATCTCGAAAAGTAATGACGTAACTCGTGTCGGCTCATAAAATAATGGTTAGCGAATGAAGCTTAGAGGAGATTTCTATGCTTGCTTAAATCATTTAATTCCATGACTTTGATTCTTAGCTTACGATATGTGTCTGTCTGGAAGTCCCTCAATTATAAGCATTACTTAAATAGATGTATCGGGTCACTATTTCGACTGTGATTTACTAAGCCGACACCGCTTACGTCATTATATGCCGAGATTTGACGTCAATTGTGTTTATGACGTAGAAAGTTTGTGAGCTCCTGTAGTTCCGAAACTGCGTACAATTTTGAATGTCTTCAAAGGAACTTTTTTTTTTTTATTTTGATTAAATAATCACATCCCGAAGTTTAGCTGTATATGCCATACTAGTAATACAACCTTAAAGTAAAAATACTTAGGCGTAAGTTTCTGTGTAAAACGAAAGATGGCGGGAAATACGATTAAGTCAATGGAATACATTTCTAGAATAGTTTCTTTTCTTTAAATAGTTATATTTACATTTCTTGTTGCAAACAAGGCTAGTTTTATTCTCTTAGGAACGTGATCCGTGACTTTTTACCAACATGGAACAAGTTGCAATTAGTATGTAGTTAATATCCCACCATAACATGTTTAGAATTCTCTGTATTACTGTACTCACAGTGTAACATATCAGCCATAGATATTTCTTCACTGTTGTCAGCGTGAATACGGAAATTATTCTATTTTTGCTATTACTAAATAGAAGGGCTTTTGGACGCAAGCGCACGTTATGAAAGAAAACTTGCTTCTTCGTACCCACCCTGGACATTTTAGTCATTTATTGTACGGTGTGGCATTTCCTTGGATTGCCTCGTTTTGCTACGCCTGAAGCCCATTCAAAACAGTAGTGACTGCTTCGATGAATGGCTTATATGTGTGACGTACTAAACATTTTATTACTAGAGAAACCACACAAATCATTGTCTATTTATTTAAATGGTCTAGATTTATGTAATATGAAAAAATATAAAGCAAATGTAATTATCTAAACTATTCACCGTTCGTGGTTCCACAGAGAAGGAGCCTAAAGTCATCTCTGCATTTGTTCCTGGAGTCGAAGCTCCCTCCCCCCCTTCCCCCGGTACATGTTTGAGATGAATAGCTTACCTTCTTTAAACATTCTGATCAATTCAAACCTACGATTGATTTGTTCTACCATATTTCACCTAACAGAAAATTTTGATCCAATCAAAACTGAAGATTAGAAGAATATTTAAGAAAAATGAAGTCAGAGTTATCTATCGGTGAGGAAACAAAGTTTTTAGAAGTCAGGAGGAAATGCGTGTGACATTTTTAAGAATGCAGATTACTTGTCTGTGTATACGGTTCCTCTGTGGAAGTTCTTTCGTAGAGTCTAGATTCGTTATCAAAGTAATCAGCTGCTAAAAAACATTTCAATGTCATTATTAAGGACAGTAGAATTTCGCCAAAAATTTAATTACTAATGAAATCACATGTAGTAGATAGATGATTGTTAATTTTTTTTTTAATTCACGAAATACTCCTGAAATTTGGACATTTTGCTTTCTTCCACGAATTCTGAGCTCTAGTTATTATATTATGCCAGTTTTATTTATTCATTCACGAAAATAATACTTAAACAATTGGGAAAATATGTTGTCTTCAAAAATCTATCATCGGACTCGCGTAGCACGGAGAATGTTTTAAGGTAGTACACTGAATCCTTTATAGATGGCAGTAAATTTGGGAACATAGTTTGCCATCTAGTGGGGAAAATACGAACTACATGATTACAAGGTTATTTATTGTGTTCGTTAGGCGGTATTTGCAGTGAGGGACTTTGTGAAGATAAGGCAAACACATGAAATATTTTCACAGTAAGCTGAACACTGCTAGCAGCATGCATTAGTACAAGGTTTATGACGTCATTGCAAACAATTATTTATCATTTTTAGTTACTGAAGAAATTTACTCTTGTACTCACGAAATTTTACCTAGTACTCACCATTTTTAAAATTTTCACTCAAAAATTAAAACACCTTCATTCAAGAAATTCTATTATACTTACTCATTATTTTCGGTAACGTCCCTATCTGTTCCACTTAGCAACCTATCTGTTTGTACAAGGTCCTTGTGGTCGCTATAGTAACGCACGAAAGTGACATCATATGGATTAAGTAGTCCATTTTGTTGCGAGAAACATGTGGCGAATACTGGATGGATTTCGGTCAAGCCTCTGATGGTGATCTTGTTCGATGAATTTATAGATACGAATTAACCGTAATGAACAGTCAGTTTCGTTTCGTTCATCATCAAATAGATATTCTTCTACAAACGCATTTAAAAAAAAATCAACATTATCATCGCATTTATAATTCGTCCGTAAATGTCATCGTATCACAATAAACTTCCTTAATTTTAATCTCAGATGGTCGCTTTTTTTTTTTGTTTTCAAATCGAATCTCAGATTTCACATCAAACGTGGAGAGATTTCGTCATTTTAGTGTTCATTTTACAGATTTCACAGGAACAACATAAATGCTACTAAGAGGATAAAATTCACACGGAGTATGATCAATAAGTGACTGAGACTGAGAAAGTGCGTTTGTGACGTTTATTCATCTGCGCTAGTGTGATGCGCAAACAATACTTCTTTCATAATGACCCTCGTACATTATTTTTATTATTGTGAAGTAGTAGTAAACTAGTAGAAGGAGGACATAGCTTAGTAAATTGCTAATGCACTGCTACAATGTTTTAAAGTAGTAGTAGTAGTAGTAGTTGTTGTTGTTGTTGTTGTAGGACTACTAGCAGGAGCAGAAAAAAATCTAATAATACATAGAAAGTTCACTTTAAAAAACCTTGGGAGTCTCAGCCCCACTTTTTTTAGATTAAAAAAAATATCGGAAAAGAGAAGAACAATAGCACATTTTTTAAAAAGAGGCCCCCGATAATATTCATTAAAACCCACCAAATGTACTAGTTCAGATTTTGATACAGCTTCATTTAGGTGAGAAATGTGAACTATGACGTCAAATTTAAGGAGTTCAAATTCGTCATGCAAACCAAACAGATTGAAATTGTGGGGTTAGTTCATCAGATAAATATTTTTAAGTATTATCAGGGCCGCTTTCCAAAAAAAAATTTTTTTTTTTTTTGTTCCTTGTCATTTCTCTGTCTTTATAAAAAGGAACAAATATGTCTTGAAAAGAATATAAACATTTGAAACTCTAACGAAATTTACCCTACTCTGTTTTCCGTACAATAAGACTCATTTCCGATCTTAGAGTCTCCTTTCGTTTGAAAAATTTCCCCAGTAAATATGTTTCCTCTTCTATTTACGTTCTAGCTGGTTAATAATCAAAATTCCCCTGTCAGTTATAATCACCAGGGAGAATTCCGAAACGCAAACAAAAGAGACCAGACCTCTCCTGAATTAAAAAGCGCCATTTCCTTAATGAGCTAAATTCATACTGAGTTCGTCAGCGCATAAATATATTCACAGATAAGGCGTGTTATAACATTAATCTCTGTTCAGTGAGGGGATTCCCACTAGTAGAAACGTGAGTTGGACATTTTGTTATGTAGTCATACACCACCCCATAACAAGACATCAAGGAGAACTTGTGTGACGTCTGCATTTTCTTGACCTTGAAGTTGAGTACTTACCTTCTGATGAGATTCCATTATTTATATAATTTAATCGAGGGGGAAACCCGATAATAATGTTTGTTTGTCATTTATTCTTCGCTCTTAGCAAACCCATCACCAAAGCTCTTCTGATAGCGGCAGGCTCTTCCTTGTAAATTTAGCAGGTTCCCTTGTCCTGGTTTTTCCACTTTCATTTTTATTCTTTCTTGTACATTAGGGCCATCTGTAGTGGAACTTGATTACCGAATATAAAGTAATAACAAGATTCGGAATTCTTCATTTGAATAATTAATTCTTTACTTACTTACTTAATGATGGTTTCTCTTATCTCCAATTATTAATTATTGAAAATATCATCTCTGTGGAAGCATTTATTCCAGGATGTGACAACACGAATTCCACACATTTTTTTTTTTTCAATTTCTCAATCTGTAAATCTTGAAAAAGTCATTAAGAGGGCTCCTCGCTCCAACACCCATTTTTAACATATTTTTTTTTTAATATTTAAGAAAATAATAGCACTATGAAAAATGTAAGTGCATAGCGCACTAGAACTTACAAATTACTATGAAACACAATGGACAGCGATCTCGAAATCTTGTCGATTGATGAGCGCTGATACTTCAATTAAATAATGACGTCATAATCTTTGAAACATATAACTCATTAATAGACAAGATCTCGAGATGGCTGTCCATTGTATTCCATAGTAATTTGTAAGCTCTAGTGCGCTATGCGTTTACAATTTTTTGATAGTGCTGTTAGTTTTTTTAAAAATATTTTGGAAAATGTTAAAAATGGGGCGTTGGACTGAGGAGCCCCCTTAAATGTAAATAGAATACGCACTTAGAAAAGTAAGAGTAAACGAATTATTCATAGGCTTGCAAGACTTAAAAAAAATGTTTTGTGTGAGTCAGTTTTACTTTTTACAGTGTGAACAGCAGCTGCTTATTTTCATATATTACTTACGAGGAATTTCAAAAACAGTATAATAATACTGTAATAAACATTGAGTAACACAAATACATATTCAAGATACATAATTTTCATAATGACATTCAATAGTGTGTTGAAACATTACATGAAGCACTACAATAGCATCACATTTGATCATACTGGCTGTACCTGGTTTCTCTTTGAAGCTTCTGGTTTTAGGGATTTCCCCCCATATTTCCATTTTTTTTATCGCTCAACATTTAACACCTTCAGCTAGATTTTAAATATGAGAAAAATTACGTAGAAAGGAAGCGCGGGTTCTTCTGGTATCTGGAATAAACCCAGTATTTAATAATCATATTCAGTTTGGCGAATTTTCCTTCTGTATTTAAAGTACTTCTTCTTAACTTGTATACTCACGTACTGTGGTTGTGATGATGAATATAAGCCGCGCAATTATTCTCAAACAGCGAGCGACATGTAGAATTGAAAACCAAGCATAAATATGCATTGTCTGCGCGATTTGTTGACATTCGAAAGATCTACTCACACGTGGAAGACCTTTACCTTCGAGGCAGCCATTTAGGTCATCTACCTCGCTATTGCGAATTTCTTTCTAGATCACGAGATACTTTGAAATCCAGTCCACTACATTACGTGAGTTTTCAGTCCATATTTTTTTTTATTTAAAAAAATAATAAAAAAAGTTCTTTCGTAAAACTGTGTAGGACTTGGTTAACTTGATTCACCTTAACGTGAGTGGGTTTGTATTTTTTTCTCTCTTTAAACTTGTTTTTTTCCTTATTCTAAAGCCTGAAGGGAATGAGGTGAAGAACAAGCCGCGGGGCTTCACCGGGTAACTTTCACCTGTGACTAAAACACAGTGTTGCCATTCTATTAATGGAAATACTTTCTGTTGTACTGTATTTCTTATATGCACGCCTGAACTTGTTTACATTCTGACGTATTACACACTGCAAAGATATTAAAAACGTATTCATTTCAAATACCTGAATTCCTTTCAGGCTTCAGTAGCAAGTGCTGTGAATCCTAATGCAACCGCTCTGTCCATCTGTTGACAACTTTCAACTCAAGAACTACTATATAGGGGCTAAGAAAGTGGTTGAGGTGTCGTTAGAAACGTCTTGCCGAGACGAGTTCAAACCCATATATAAATCATACACATTGCTGGGACGGTTCCGACATGGGGGCAATTTATAACTTAAGCACTGCTTGGGCTAGGAAGATAGTTTGATTTGATTTGATTTATTTTCATTCTGATAACCAGATTCCATGCACAAGCATTCTGGTATAGAATACGTCATTACAGATACATGTAATACAGATTGCACACACACAGACACGTCAATACATACATATAACATATAAGAATTACTATTACAATGAATACAATATATAAACAAGATAGAATTGCAAAGAATAGAAAGAAACGCAAATTCTACAAAGAAAATAACTTGCTACCACACAAGAATACAAACATATTTACAAAAATAATATCAGAAAATGATTTATGTTGCAGTGAATGGACGAGGATAAATTAGCACAAAATATAAAGAATACAGAGTACAATTAAAAAGAATGGTAGAGTGAATACACAATATATATTTACATGAAAAAAAACAACACATTTGCTATTAGGTACAACTCAATAGTTTTCAACTTATTCCTGACTGTGAAAATTCTTCAACACTATAAAAACATTTTTCAGTAAGCAGTTTTCTTAACAGTGATTTAAAGGTGTTTTTGTCTTTAGCATGCTTAATATTTACGGGTAGATCATTATAAAATTTAATGACCATATATAGTTGGGATTTGGAGAACATTGTTGTTTTGTGATAGGGTAGGGACAGATCTTGATTGTGTCTTGTATAGTGTTCGTGTTTATTGTAGTTTCTCTTCAAATGATCAGTATTATTATATGTCAGAAGAAGTACTTCATATATATAAAGTGACGGAAAAGTTAATATATTTAATTCTCGAAATAGTCTTTTGCATGACGTACGTCTAGACATACCAGTTATCGTTCTTATTGCTTGCTTTTGCAATAAAAAGGGTTTCTGTCTATTCGGAGAGTAACCCCAAAAAGCCAGTCCGTATCTTAATTGTGATTCGAATAACGAGTAATTGTGATTCGATTAACGTGTATAGCTGGGAAGGTCTCGTCGCAAATTTTCCAACGGCACATTGATCATCTAATCTCGCTGCTGAAGCCTGGTGGTAGCTTATAAGCACAATTCCCCGCCTTACTAATTGCATGCGGAGACCTCGGTAGAAGTTGGAGAGAGGTCACTCAGCAGGGCGGGTCTTTCGGGGGGCCTGCTTATCCACCCCTTTTCTGTTCTGTTCTGTTCTTGGCTCCATCTCACTTTTTACATACATTTTCTTTAATTCACAATGGTTCATCGTGTCTTCAAATCTTGCAACGTTAATTTAACCCTTTTCCCGACGTCACACAATGATGAAATTTTGCACAACGACGTATATTGGGTGACAAACACAAAACAATATTCCGTTGTTACTTTCATATATTTCTGGTGTAGTAAAAAGTAATCCATTATTCTTGCATGACATTGAAGGCTTGACTTACCATAGTTAGAATGATCAGATTTGGGTCACATATGCGCCGTTTTGTTCGATAACGTATTGCCATTTGGAAGGTAATATCATGATGCCTCTCTCATAGAAGCCCTTGTCCCTATTGGCAAAAAATTGAGATAGTCGATGTTCACAAGCCTCTCTTGACGCGAAATTTTGCACCAGCAAACGTGTTCGCCTAGGACAGGAACAGATGGTAATCACTCGGTACCAGGTCCAGACTATAAGGTGGATGCATAACGACCTCCCAACCAAGCTCCCGGAGCTTCTGGCGAGTCACTATCGATGTGTGTGGCCTGGCGTTGTCCTGGTGGAACACAGTGCATCTCCTATTGGCCAAAACTGGGCGCTTCTGGGCGATTGCTGCCTTCAGACGGTCCAATTGTTGACAGTATAGTTCCGAGTTAAGGGTTTGGCTGTAGGGGAGCAGCCGTAGATAACTACCTGCCAATCCCACCAAACACACAGCAAAACCTTCCTGGCCGTCAATCCTGGCTTGGGCACCGTTTGCACCGGCGCACCGCGCTTCGACCACGTCCGTTTTCGCGTGACGTTGTCGTAAGTGATCCACTTTTCATCATCAGTCACCAACCGCTTCAGAAATGGGTCGCTTTTGTTGCGATTCAACAGCGATTCGCAGATGGAAATTCGGTCCATGAGGTTTTTTTTGCGTTAACTCGTGTGGCACCCATACATCAAGCTTCTTTTTGTATCCGGCCTTATGCAAATGGTTCCACACGATTTTTTGTGCAATGTTTAGCTCTTGGGCAATCGAAACAGTGCTTACATGACGGTCGGACGCGACAATGTCCATGATTTTATCGACATGTTCGACACGTGGCCTTCCAGTGTGTGGTACATCTTTGACGTCAAAATTACCGGCACGGAATCGACGAAACCAAAATTGCGCGTGATTGGCTGTTACAGTATCAGGACCATAAACACTATTCACATTTGCAGCCGCCTGGCTTGCGTTTTCGCCTTATCGAAGAAAAACTGTAAAATATAGCGTATTTTCTCTTTGCTGGTGTCCATTTTGACGCGCGCTCACACAACACTGAGTCAACTCATCACAACTATCTGAACAGTGTTTGTAGTACGCAATCTCATCGTTTGAACGCCATCTCGTTGAACCCGATCGGACTTATACAACGAGAGATACAGATCACTGAAGCCATCTATTGGCAAAATAATGGATTACTTTTTACTACACCAGATATTTACATATTTTAAATTTCCCATGAGCTATTCGACCTTATTATTTTTCCACATATTGTTTTTTTTGCGCCTTTAATGAGAGACACATTCTTTCCCCAAACCATCTGGATATTTTCCTTTCTGATATCTTCAGCGTTGACGTAGATCTTCCATTCACTTGGTAATCACACGCACGGTCACACCTCTTTTTCTTTAACAGTGTTTCCACTGTTCCCAGTAATGTCTTGAACGAGAAGGTTCATTTGTCTTACAAATCGTGTACTGTGATACGATGTGGAAATGCACTTTATTATCACGATGGTAAATAACATGATCATCATCATTAAAATCCTTGCACTTTTATTATCAAAGAAATAAATGTAGATAAAGGAAAAAAGTGCAAAAATCTTTGTAGTCATCCCTAAACCAAGGCCAGTCGCACAAAATAGTTTGAATTCTGAGTTAACTTAGTCCACCAAATCCACGATTTAATCACGTCCGTCTGCAGCATGGAATATCTTAACCCCGTTGCAGAGCCATCTATCAGCGTTGTGGCGAAGTAAAAGAGAAAAGCGTGTTGCATCGCGTATAATGAAAAACAAAGAACCGAACCTGACTTCTAACCTAACCTAATCCTCGATTAGAAATATGTTAATAATAGATTTGAGCATGAAAAGTGATTTTTGACAGAAAAAATTAAGATAAAAACGTCACATTGTCGAGTTCCGTGTGCCGTAACACTGGCAAGAGTATTGCGCAGGCGCATTCGCTCGATATTATTCCAGTCTCTAGAGACTTCCGATTTAGTATAAAAGTCATAGACAAAATAATAATAGATAGCAAGGTCTCGCTGTGTCCAGTCCATGCTTTTTATGCCACCTGGTGTCAATCTAACCGAACTAGGAATAAAGTCATGTACAATATCTACGCTTTTTATCTATTTGGGACCTTTTTGGTTAATGTAAAGCAACGATCTTTAAACGCTAGATGGTAAATCAAAGGTCTTCAATGATTTTGTAATATCATAATAATAAGACCTTTACGGTCCGAGTCGAATTAAGACAAGACTTTATTACATATTATGGAATATTTTTTTATGGTACAAGAAATAAAGTAAGACGCTAGATTTAAATGTATGGTAATGCAATACTGAGAGTATACACTCCCATTTCAAAGGAGTATAATACATCCTTCTCTTAAATATTTGTGTTATATTTAGTAATTTCTTCTGAATATCGTGTTTTTTTTTATATAAATATTTTCTTTTGTTTTACTTTTGACGTCATGTCAAACTGTCGAGGTTCACGATAAAAGACTTCGGCGTCCGAATCAGGACCGAAGTCCGCCATTTGAAGACCTCTGCCGTAAATCAATAGAAATAATCGTTGTTTGGTGGCAGTTTTCATACATCAAGATGGCGGACTGACGTTTTGATGACGTTCGGATTCAGTTCTTTTCTTTTAACTTTGCTCTACCTGCTAATTCCAATATCCTTAGAGACTTGAATGACGTCATGTATGTGAGGTAACCTGTTAGTTTTATAAATGTTGGTGAAGCCCCGCACTGACCTTTATTATCCTTCTACAGAATAGGAAAACAAAAAGAAGAATGGCTGCTGTAAGAACATATTATGACCTTGGATGCCTCTACAAAACACTGTAATTAGGTGCATTATAAGTTCGTTACCAGTTCTAAACAAAATACATTAACACTTTTAACAGTACTAACGTCGTCGGTGTTCTGAAAATATAATTTTAACTCCTACTTTACAGCGGTTGGAACAAAAACCTTTTAAGATATTCTCCTTGTATATTTCTCTTTTACGACTAACAAAGAGACAGTATTAAAACGAAACTAACCTTGACCTTTAGATATGGTAACCACTGCATGGCAACATGGGGTAATGCGAACACTGTATAAAATCTGTACTAATTTTCTCTGCTGTGTACCATTTCGAAAAAGTAAAATATCCTGGTGAAAGCTAGATTTTAGTTAGAAAAATATATGTATTAGTCAAGCTCCAATGTGAGCATACATTGCCTGCAAAAAAAAAAAAAGTGTAAATGTTGGTATTATTCCATCGAGGGGTAATGCAAACACTAGTGCTTTTCTTCCTCAGTACCTTACATGTTGGTGATACTTCTTCGGGTGAAAAGCAAACATCATGAGCTTAATTTTGATAAAACTATGGCCTTGATATCTTTGGTAGAACTGGAGATATTGGTAAAGAAAGGAGACTTTAAAAAAAAACTTACGCGCCAAATTTTGGCATGTCAATCGTAAAGTCAATCGGGCACTTCTTTTATACTGAGGCACAAAAGATTGATAAAAATTACACCTTTTTATAAAAAAATATATTGATTGAAAAAAAACAGTAAAGAAAATAAAAACATTGGAACTATAAAATATATGTAAAAAAAAGTACAGGAAGCAAGGGAAAAAATAGTTTGACACCTGTTACAGAAATCCTAATGGTCTCATAGCAATATTTCTCACTTTATGATAATCTCGAACTATCATGGATAGGTAGTGGACCAGCAGTTGGAGCCAATACAGAGAAATTGCAAGGAAACAAAGTATTTCTAATAATATAATCATATAAGCAAAATGAAAGAGAAGAATCTTCTGGAACGAATGGAAATATTGTATAATGATTAGAACTTCAAAGGATCTTCAATGTTTTTCTAACGTTGGAAATGCTGGAAACCTGATCAATAATTTTTTACAACAAAGAAATTCTTTCCAAGTGAAACTGTTGGTATTACCCCAACATTTGGAATTTTGGGGAGGTAATGCCAACAGTGGTTTATTATTTTGGATCCATGACGGATACACATTTGACAATTTGCCCTGCGTGCTCCTATTAATGTCTACTTTCTGGAAAAGAAAAAAATGTTTCTCAGTTATTTATTCTAATTAATGTTTTTCCCCTTCAAAATCTGGATCGACATCGAGACTTTGTGCGCTTCAAAAGTCCATTCTTAAGCGCAAATTTTCAGTTTAATTACCACTGCTCAAAGGATGTATCTTAAAAGACTAATTAACTTCCAAATGACAGATTTCTTCATCTTCCAACAGCACTACTTCCACGAATTTCAGACTTACCATTTACAAGCTACATAATTGTAAATGTAAATATTGGTTTTACCCCCATTTTCACCATATTTGGTATTGAAACGTTTTAGTAAAAATATTCAAATGTGATGACAGATACATGAAATGAAAAGTTTTCAGCTCTCTAAATTATTGCTTACTTGATTTTTTTACGATCGTAAACATAATTGAGGAAGAAACCAAATTCGTATACTGCTAAATTCTATCAAATCGTATGGACTCGCAAGTAACTGTGTTGAATACAATGTTGCGAGGCGATTCAACAAAAAAGAAAGAACTCCAAATTAAGTCGTAGTCCAATTTATCAAAGAACTGTAAAGTCCCTTCATTAGAAGCTCACCTGCTCGTTTAGGACTTTATTAGTAGTAATAATAGAGACTATTTCATTTTACGTCCCCATAAGATGAATGCTTTTTCATCTGGTCCCCACAATATATTTTTAAAAATAATACAACGAAGTGCTTTCCCAAATGTCACTAGAACAATGTTTAGCAAGCATCTCAGCTGGTAGTTTGCCACAAACATGGCGACACGGGTATTTTCACGCAAAGAATTATGGGACAAATTGTGTTTTAAATATCTTCCATTTAATTCAATTCTGAGGAAGTAATATCCATATTCCTACATATATTTGTCTTTATTGACAGTTATATTTGTTTTTATTGACATTTATATATATATTGACAGGAAGACAAAATGAAAGGATTCGCGCACAAACAAAGGTAGAGGATGTAATCAAGACTGCGAAGGAGATGAAATTGAGATGGTCCGGTCACATAGCTAGACGAACAGATGGAAAGTGGACGACAAATGTAGAGAATGCACGACAAATGCATTCCTAGAGACGACAAATGCATTCCTAGAGAAAAGAAACGACCAACATGAAGTCCAAATGCAAGATGGCTAGATGAAATCAAGAGTGTTTTAGGAGCTACATGGATGAGGATAGCAGCAGACCGACATGTGTGGAAAGAAAAGGGCCTTCATCCAGCAGTGGATAGAAAACGGCTGAATATGATTATGATGATTTGTTTTTATCAGAGAAATATCTACTTTTTAATAGTTAACAATTCCTTTTTCATTTTGCGAAATATGTATTAAAATGATTTTTCTTAATGTATACAGCTTCAAAATAGTATTTTATTCCCAGTTGACAGCAATATCCTGAGCCAATGCAGTATCTGAACATAAATACGTCATCCTTCCTTATAGGCAAAAAGCAACAGTCTTAATGTTTTTGATGCAAGATTTCCTTTTTAATTTTAAGTAAAGAAGAAGTGACTTCCTGTTTCTTTAAACCACAACCTAGATTTTTCATATAACCACTGACGTGACGTGTGCGTTGTTTCAATTATTCATGCATTCAGAAGACACTCTCATTACATTCAAGCACAATGTAGGAAGAATATCGACATAAACTCTATTGTTCCGCTCACTCGTTTAAAAAAAGATCGATATTTACTCTATTTCAAATTGCAACATAGAAGAAACAAAGCGTTTCCGGGTAAGAATTATCTGCTTTACACAGGATTTACCTGAATATATTGGACAAATTTCACAGACAAATTCCTGACACCAAAAGAAGAGAAAAGTTTCTTTTAAGAAATTTCGAAATAGGTGTAGTTTTGGAGCAACGCACGCATACGGCCACATCGTCATAAATGAGGACATATCTTCACAAACAATGACGTAAGCGGTGTCAGTACCTAAAAATAATGAAGTAGTACCATAATGTAAATACGTATACAAAGAGAGGCTAAAGGTTTTTTTTTTACCTACAATGCGTTCTCAAGACTTACTAAACGCATGTTCAAATAGTTAGGTACTCCGCCGTACAGATGCCACCACTGCTCCCATTATGTAGCAGCACCTAAAGCTCAGGACGCAGTGGTGACCTCTATACGGCGGTATGCTTGCCCTATTAAACCATATTTATTCCGTGACAACGAATCCTTTACGTTGCAAAACGTGCTTATGCGACATCCCCTCCATCCTAAACACTGCTCAAACGGATGTTTTGGGTACTACTTCGAGTCTGATTTGCTTAGCTGATATCGCCTACGTCATTATTTGTAGAGATTTGACGTCATTTGTGATGATGCCATCTTAACTAACATGCTGAGATGTACGTTGAAACTAAATACTAGACTTGAGAGGAAGAAGCTTATCAGAGGAAAACTGTCAGTTTTAGATTTAGAAAATCTAATGAGAAACAGACAGAATTTGGATATAGAACTAAGCAACGGATTCAAGGCTTTGGAAGACTTGGCAGAAAATGTCAATAGTAGAAATAAAATACTAACTGAGATAATAAGAGAGACAGCCAAGGACATAACAGGCATAAAAGAGAAAGAGATAGCAAAATTTCAAAAGAAACTAAACTCTTGATGAAGAAAAGAAGGGAAATGAAAGAAGAGGAAAATTACATAAAGAGGATTGAGTACATAGAACTAAATAAAACCTTAAGGAAGAAAATAAGAGAGCGTGTACGAAGATACAACCAAGATCTTGTAAGAAATGCAATCGAGGGAAACAAGGCCTCTAAGGAAACCAAACAGCAGCTCATGATAAGGAAAAACCAAATAATGGCAGTTAAGAGATCTGATGGGATCGTAATCAGAAATAAGGAAGACATTATAAAAATATTTGAAAATTCTTACAGAGAATTGTACTCCCCGATGAAGAATTAGAAAATGAAGATTCAGAAGAAAATGATATAGAGGTGCCAGAGATAATGAAAGAAGAAGTGGATAAAGTACTTCGAGGGATGAAGAAGCGAAAATCACCAGAAGTTGAACTCTCTATGCCCACTTCCACTATATCTAGGATTGATAGATTTTGAAAAAGCACTTGATTCGGTCTTCTTGGCAGCAGTACTTAAGTCATTTGAACACCAAGGCATCGAACGAAATTGCATACATTAAAGTACTACAAAACATTTACTCAACTGCCACATCTGTCATTATACTACATCAAGAGAGTAAAAAAATTAAAGTTGGAAAAGGGGTAACGCAAAGGAGATTGAATTTCTTTAAAACTGTTTTATGCGGCTCTAGAGAGGGTATTACCAAAGTGGGATCAATTCGGAATAAAAATCAATCAACCTTAATAACAAGATTCACTGATGATATAAACCTATTTGCTTCAAGTGCAGAAGAACTACAAACCAGAATCAAAGAACTGAGTTGTGAGAGTACAAAAATAGGACTTAAAAAAAATATAAGTAAAACAAAGTAATGTACAATCAATATGCTGCAAAGAAGGAAATAAATACACACGGGAAAACAATAGGTATAGTTAATGAGTATGTTTACCTAGAGCAAACTGAAAACATCAGATGCCAAGTTGACTAGATAAATAGAAGATGTAAAATGGCGTGGAGCTCATTTGGAAGACTCAACTTTATTTTCAAAAACAAACTGTGTCTCAAGCGTAAAGTTTATAATCAGTATGTCATACCTGTGATGATGAGTGTCTGAGTAACGCGAACATTGAATGCGAAAACAACACAAAAAATTCAAAGTTAAACAAAGAGCAATTGAGAGATGCGTGCTAGGAATAACTGGGAGGACAGAAAAACTAATGGATTCGCTCACAAACAAAGGTAGAAGATCTGCGAAGAAGATAAAGTAAAGATGAGCCGGTCACATAGCTAGACGGACAGATGGAAGATGGACAACAAATATACTACATTTGGATTCGGAGATAAAAGAAACGATGAGAAGACGTCCAAATGCAAAGTGGATAGGTGAGATCAAATGATGTTCAGGAGCTACATGGATGAGGATATCAGCTAACCTGGATGGATGGAAAGAAACTGGGAAGATCTTCATCCAGCAGCGGATGGAAAACTGCTCAATATGATGATGATAAACAAGTTTACAGTATATACAACCAACTACAAAGTCTTCTCTAACGCCATTTTCTGGTAAATCGCATGATTTTGATCTATGCACAGCACTATCTTATGTTATTTGGATGGAAACGCTGGTACAACAGCAGAGGTAAATGGCCGAGGCCTTTGCGTGATAGCGTGACATTAAACTGCATACAACGAAAACGGAACCTATTCTGCACAGATTCTAGAGATTTGCTCCTTGTTCTCCGCTGTGTCTTCCTACATGCGTTGTATATGCTTTCCTCATATTCGTATCTTTCTGCGATTGCGCATGGACTAGAAATTTGTTCTACGTGAAGTCAAGGTAAGATTTTTTGGGGGGGAGGGGGAGGGGGAATATGCGAAAATCAATCATAGAGATCCTTGAAATTCTTTTACCAAACCTTGAATCGACTCCTATGTTTTGAGTGCCGCCACATTTTTTTTAACAAGAGCAGAACATTGGTGAGGGCTGATAGTGACCACGGAACTATCACGCTTTACTGCAGCCAGGGGCCCTTCAAGTACTACATAAGTATTCAAGGGTGGAAGGTCAAGTCTTTTCTATTTTTCTGACAATAAGAGAAGAGGAAATAGAGCAATGCTTACGTAAGATTCTCTAAAAACATAGTGTATTTAAAGATTTAAACATTTTTTTTATTACAAAATGATAAGAAATTTGACAAGTCCTACGCGTAGGCACAAGTGAAGGGTATAGGATATGTGTTTATTTTTTGCTTACGGGTCTAAAATGGCTAAAATGTTGTTTAAGGATAATCTAAAGCAACGATCTCCAACAAAAGATGGCGGCACTATCTCCGTATATGTCTAATATATTCTTATCGTTTCATGAAATTTCATTGCTGCTCCTATAAATTCAAGCCTAGAGACTTCAAACTTTCGGGGAAGAAAGTTCATAACCAATTCAAGAGCATGATCGATACCGATATTTTATATTCGCTTTCCTTCATTGTTGAAATCGCTTCATTGTTGTGAATATCAAAAAATCTATAACATTGAAGATTTTTCAACAATGAACAAAAAGAAAATTAGAAAAGTGTCGATTATGCTGCTGAATTGGTTATGAACATCCTTCCCTGAAAATTTGAACTCTCTAGGCTTGAAATTGTAGGAGCAGCAAGGAAATTTCGTGTAACACTAAAAATACATTAGACATATCGGAGGTAGTGCTGCCATCTTTCTTTGGAAATCTTTTCTTTAGATTATCCTTAAGTAATACTTGAATCTTTCTCCACCGAAAATGTCAATTTCAAGAAATGTTAGGATCGCAGAGTCAGGACCCAGGAAACGGCTCACATCCTTTCATTTTAAGGAGATCTAGTGATTCTCAAACGGAATTCAACACGCCTTTTGTCCACGGTCATTTGATTCCTGATGAACATACGAAACCTTCGGCGGAAGCTGTACGGGCTTTACATGTACATAGTAAAGTAGTTCTAAAAATATTAATAGATATATATATATATATATATATATATAATAAATCACAGCCTTATTCAATCCACTAGTGGATGAGGCCTCTCCCCGAAGGGAGGAGTGGGTCTACTGCTCCCACGCTGACCAGACGGGTTGGGAGAGGAGAGCCGAAGCTCTCACTGTGATCGTCACTGTCATTTATTCACAGCAGCTCCCCAATTGTCCTCACGATGCTAGGTCAACACTAAAATTTTTGAGCCTCATATATTATTTTTTATTTATTTATTTGAGGAAACCCCTGTTAGAAAGAGTTTAAGACATGAAAAATAGTCATGAAAGAGTTTTAAGAGATATGTTACTGTTTCAACACAGGAGCGGACTACTTTGAAAAGAACTGAGATCTGTCAATTCAGTGACCGAGAATGGAATCGGAGACCTCAGGTGTCTCTTGGAGAGACCCACCGCCAGGAGTGCACGTAGAGGATTCCTCTGACATCTGCAAATGTCTACAGGGAGCCTGATTGTGCCGTTGCGTTACTGACTCAATATCACTGCACCCGGCAAACAACTGAGAGATACCTGGTTTCAGTTCCCGGTCACCGCATTGACTAATCGTCTCTACATTTTCCAGTGATTTTCATTTATACTTAACTTGCTAAAGTACACGCCCGTTGGTGCGGGGTGAGGAAATTACGTTGGCAACACTAATAGTCATAGTACCACTGCTACTACTGTTACAACTACCAATACTACTACTAATAATAATTTATAACATTACATTATTAATGACATCACATTTAATTTGCTTTAAAACATTTAGGCTAAATATTTTTATTTTAGAAGAATCGAAATTTTGAATTTGAAAATCTAAACTATTATTATTTATTGCATTTTTATAAATAATGAAATTACTGTTTTATCTTCCCATCCCCCATCCCTAGGGGTGTTAGATGTGTTTTATCTCAAGAGTATTCTATTCCAGATAGGGACTAATTTCTAGGCAGATCGGTGGGAGGGCTCTCATCCAAATATCGTTTTATAAGTGATATGCGTACCAAATTTAGTTGAAATTGCTCCGTGGGTTCCAGAGTTTATGTGGAACAAACATACATACATCCACTTTGATTTATAAACATTAAAGAAAAACACAGCTTCCTGGCAAGGTTGATTTTAATTTAATAACAAAGAGAAACTAAATTGTAACAGTTTTGCAAGTATACCACCTCCTTTTTCATACTGCACTCTATTTATATCGTAATACCAGGTACACTGGACGGTAATGCCATCTGAATATAATAAACAGACAAATTTCCATATTTTGAAAACCTTACACTTAAAGTGAATGTAAAGTAATGATCTCCAACAAAAGATGGCAGCATTACCTCCGTATAAGTATAATGTATTTTTATCGTTGCAAGAAATGTTAATGCTGCTCCTACAAATTTAATCCTCGAGAGTTCTAACTTTTAGGGAAGAAAATTCATAACCAATTGAAGAGTTGGACCAATGCCGATTTTTAATTATCTTCTTTGTTCATTGTTGAAAGGGCTTCATTTTTATAGGTTTCGATATTTACAACGACAATCAAGCGATTCCAACAATGAAGAAAAACGAAAATAAAAAATCGGCATTGATCGAACTCTTGAATTGAAAGAGTTAGAACTCTCTAGGCTTGAATTTCTAGGAGCAGCATTGACATTTCGTGCAACGATAAAAATACATTATACTTATACGGAGGTAGTGCTGCCGTCTTTTGTTGGAGATCGCTGCCTTACATCAACCTTAAGTGCACTCAATTCGGTGAGAAATCGGTTTCAGAGAACTTTCTTCAGTAAAGTTGAGGCAGCTGTGACCTGGCATGGTTCTAATTCGTAGTCTCTTTTTAGCAGACCCAAAAAGGAACTGTTGGTACACTTTATCTCATATTGTCCGTCTGTCTGTCTAACTGCCTCAAACAAAGCAGGCAGAGAGAAACTGTTTTCAGATTTGGGTTGAGCGAACTCGATTGATGTGACGATTTTTAATTTGGTTATTCTAAAACTGACAGATCCTTTTCATTTGTTTATCTTTCTTCAGTAAAAGAATTCACGGTATTTTTCCACTACATGTACTTCAGAATGTTGTCATCGCGTCTGCCCTACGTTTACGCTGTAGAAACTTATTGGTGCTTCGCATTCTAGAGGTCCTGGGTTCGATACCAGCGGTCGACCATCCTGACAGTTTTATAGAGTTTTTTCCTCAGTCACATCAGACAAATGTTGTGATGGTATCTTGAACTATCGTGGCTAACCCCTTCCCTCATACTTACCCCTACCCTATTCGCACATAGCAACTTTAACCTGACTCAAAGTGAATCAAACTTACTTTAACATGTGAAACAACTTGATGAAAACTTAGCAAGTAAAGTCTAAAAGGTTGAAACAAACAGTCTAGTTTACAAGGATCAACGTTGAAATACCATTCACAGGACAAGAAAGGAAAACATAATATACATGTTTAAAAAATAAGAACGTTGGGTGGGAATCGAACCGAGGACCACTGACACACCGATCCGATGCTTTATTCACTATACCACGGAACCACGCGCCCTAGCTCTCTTTCCAAGCGCTATTTGTACTTAGTTTATCAGATCGCAAGAGACGTCTGAATTGAAATAGTGAGCGTTGGCTGAGATTAGCTTACGACGAAACAGTCCTGACACGTGATGGGGCTTCAGCGCACTTAGACGACAGTGGAGTTGCAGCGAGACTAATTTCAAGTAGATTTCAAGTTTGACAAGATTCCTCACATAACTGCTTGTTCCAACAAGCTTGAATTAAGTTAGTTAGAACAACCAGCAAAAAATGTTGTTCAAAAACGCTACTTTTGTTGTTCCAAGAAGCTTATTTCAAGCTTCTTTTGTAAGTTCAACACAATATATATATATAATGTGACACAAGGTCAAAAACAATGACTGACAACCTTGTTGCAAGTTGACATGCTATATGAGTCCCGGCTTGAGTCATAGGTGGATATGATGGCCATTAACAAATTTAAAGTGTATTTTAAAAACTAATATGTATGTGGAAAGTCAAACGATGAACCTCAGTGAAACATCAAAGAAGTATTTGATTGCATTTAGACCTTGATAATTGTGACATGTTGGCAATTAATCACTGTATAATTAAATACGTTTCTTAATTAAAAATATAATAATTAAAGCTAGACTTTTCCCTCCTTCATTTTTCACTGATGATTGATTTCATTAGAATAAGTGTAATCAATTTCCTGGTACTGCTAGGAAGGAAGACTTGGATTTTCACTTCCAAATTCTTCATCATCCCTGTTCCTTGTTTTGTTATACTATTGAAGGAGGAAATATGGAAGGGGGAGTGGGAGGGGAACATTAGTAAAAGCAGAACAACATATTCTTGAAGATTCAAAAAAAGAATTTCTCATTTAGATTGAATTTGAACACACAAACATATAATAGGGTAGTAAAGCGATTGAGGAATTTAAGTATCGTTACCATGGTGAAGGTGAAGATCTTGTGTAAACAAGGAATTACATCTTTACTAGTACTACTAAAATGACAGATGAGAATAATGAACAATATAATCTTGAAAAATCCTTAGAGACAATGAAATTGTTTGAAGACGAATCAGAGGTAATTGAAAGAGGAAAAATTCCATTGAATAAATTATATAATCTTTCTTTCTCGAGACAACACGTGGCATACTTATAGTAATGTCAGACAATTAGCCTACAAAGAAATATCAACGCATTTCTTTTTTGCCTTCGAAAAAGCTCCTTGCCTCACCAATAGATGTCTCTGACCTCATTAGCTTATTTTCTTAAACATTCTGATATATTGAAATTTATGATTGGTTCTTACTCCAATATTTCAGCTAATAGGAAGTGCTAATCCAATCAAAAAAATGTCAGTTTAACACGATCTTTAAGAATAGAAACTATTGGTGTCAGAGACATCTATCGGTAAGGAAATAAAATGTTTTGAAGTCAGGAGAAAATGCGTACACATTTAAGAATGATGGTTAATTCTCTGTTTTCTTTTCTCTGTGGTAATACTCTGCAGTCTGCACTCGGCGAATATACATTTCTTATATATACAATTAAATGTTGAGAAAGGAATGGAAAACCTCAGTCATAGTTCCGGTCAATTTTAAAAAACGATAAACCGGGCGGTAATAATTACTGGAGAATCTCGTTACTCCCAACATGTTATAAAATGTTGAGTAATGTCCTGCTAACACGCCTAAGTGAATTCGTAGATGAAATAATTACCAATGTGGATTTAGAAGAAATAGATCCACGTTGGATCGGATTCTCGACTTGAGACAAATCTTAGAGAAGGAATGGGGATACATTGAGAAACCGAAATATAACAGAAACACTAAGCTAGTCGGGTCCCTCCAAGGAACGCCCCAGTGAATGGATCACCAACCATAATACCATGATCCTCCAAGCATGCTGTTAAGTAGGAACTACAATAAAGCATGGGAATAAGGTATTTCTAGAGGTTTCTATCCGAAGACACTTACCACTACGTCAGAGATAAAGAAGGCGAAATTAGACAATAGGAAAGAACAAAGAAGTGACTTTGATAGAGGGGAAAAAACCGATGAAGCCGGGAAAACCCCACTACATCTAAGTTACTACACTACATGTATGAATTTAACCTGGTTGATAGGTTAAGGTAATTTGTATGAGTTTGTTAATTGGTTTGATATCTAACTACAAGCGCAATGAGACGAACTACAGAACTAGTGTGAAATATATTGCCTCAGCTGCTGAAAATACTGGGTATGTCGCTTCGCTGTCGCCTTGGCTTCCCACATACAATAAAATGGATGTATGCATGCCACCCCGCGCCGTTGCTACCGCGGTGACCATTGATCCGCTGCTGCTGAAGTGCTGATTCACCCATTCAACTTGGCGTGGCTGCTTCAGGCGTCTGGTACATTGCTGAGCTAGGCTTCACTTCAAGGGCCACCCTCGGGGTCCCAAACCGAGGCTGCTCCGAAGAAGGTCCACAAGTTTCACTCCGACCGAGGTCTCATATGGCTGTGCTGTAGGTGCACGAGTACACACGGAGCTCCACTCCGCCCATAGGTACATCGCTTCACTGTCGACGGGGTCTCAAACCCCGTGCAGTTGCTACCGCGTAATCCGTTCACCAACTTCATCCGCTCCCTACTGGAGGAAAAGAAGTACCTCCTTCCTTGCAATGGACAGACAGACAGTTTCATGACTAAAATTACAATGGGACTGTTCACCGGCTATTCATTGGTTTTAGAAAGCTTATGATTCTATCAAAAAGGAAAAGTTATACAATACCCTGGTACGATTAGGAATTTAAAAACAAAACAAAAAACACACTGGTTCAACTAGTAGTGAGAATGTGTATTCCAAAAACGGATAAAACAGACATAGCTATCTTAACGACACTTGTCTGTATTTAAATAGCTGGCAACCGGACTAGACAACAAAGTATTTACAAAAGCATTTAGTTGCCCAGAACTTTGGTTTTCCAAATGGAAAATCAAAGTAAATGTGAGCAAAAGTGAAGCTGTTAATTTCACACGCAGGTAGAGAAATCCTACTCACCCACCGAAACTGTTCAATAATCACATTCACTGGAATAATCATGCGAAATACCTTGGGGTACAACTGGACTCAAAACTCACCTTTGCAAGACATATACAATCCCAAATAGGGAAGGCTATAGGAAGACTAGAAGAGCTCAAAAGCTTATTAACTAGCAATCAACTAAACCTAAAGACAAAAGCAACACTATACAAAATGCTCATACAACCGATTCTTTTATACGCTGCACAAGCACATATAAAGAAGCTACAAACATTTGAAAACAGAGTAATTAAAATAATCACTAAATGCCTTAGGTACACAAGATTCTTTCCGCTGCAATGCAGCCTCAACGTACAACCAATATATCAGAGTATCTCAGATACAACTCAGAAATTCTACTCCACCAAGGATCATTCACAAAATAACCTGATTTTCCAACTTGGAACATACAGCACAGGCTTTCACATGAAACACAAAAGACCACTAAACGTACTAACCCTAAACCCATCCAAATAAATTCAAAGATACTCAATTACAACCATAATCTCCGTGGGTAGAAATAGGCAATATATATATATATATATATATATATATATATATATATATATATATAATAAATCACAGCCATATTCAATCCACTAGTGGATGAGGTCTCCCCCGAAGGGAAGAGTTAGTCTTCTGCTCCCACGCTGACCGGACGGGTTGGGAGAGGAGAGCCGAAGCTCTCACTGTGATCGCCACCGTCTTTTATTCACACATACATACACATACACACACACGTATATATAAATGTGTGTGTAACTAAGTGCGTGTAGTGTAATTATATAGGGGCAACGCCCTAGCCGAGCTGGTCTACCGGTTCCCGTTAGATCACCGAAGTCAAGCAGCTCTGGGTCTGGTCAGTGCTTGGACGGGTAACCGTTGCAGTGCTCCAGATGGTGTTGCCTGTGCGGCGTCCACCCAGCGTCGTGAGGCCAATTGGGGAGCTACCTGAATAAAGAGGTAGCGATCACTGTTGAGAGTTTCGGCTCTCTTCTCCCAACACGTCTGGTCAGCGTGGGAGCAGTAGACCACCTCCTCCGTCCGGGAGAGGCCTCATCCAGTAGTGGATTGAATATGGCTGTGTATTATGTATATATATATGTGTGTGTGTGTGTGTGTGTGTGTAAAAATATAAAAATAAAAAATTATGCATCATGGAGACTACAGTCAATAGCTGATTATCCTTCAAATGTACAGTATTACTAATTTAACCTTCATAGTTCTTTTTCAGGCACTCCAACAGGACCTTCTTCTCTGTCATTAATTATTCTTAGCAGGAATCGTTCCAGCAATATAACGGTGCTGAGCAGCTTCTCCAGACGCGCGCTATGCGCTATATACGTGTGTGAGCGGTCGACTTGCATGTAATAACTTGCTAAAATGGATGCATAACAGATAAGTTTATTACAGACTTTACCTGGGTTTTCCCACCCTTCGCGCATGCGTGGTTTACCAGGTAAATAAATGAGTAGTTAGAACCGATTAAGGGGTTTTTACGGAATATACAGCAATGTATATTCTGGTTTTCCCCTCTTTCAAGGAAACTCTTCTCGCGCTATCCTTTCTCCTTGTTTCACCTTCTTTCTTCTCTTATACACGAACCGATACGCGGTAAATGTCTTCGTCAAGATAGAAACCGTAGCATCCACACCCGCGCCATAGCCTGTAGTTGCATGACTGCTTGTAGGAGAGTCGCAGTAGCCACTGGATGGCGGCTCACTCATTTGGCGTTCTTGGAGGGGGCCATGTTATCTTAGTGTTTCTGTTTTATGTTTCTGTGTCTCAGCGCCCCCATAAGCAGAGTACGGATAGGTAATAAATAATATGTCAGATAGCTTCGAGATTCGCAACGGATTGAAATAAGATGATTCCCTTATCACCACTACTGTTTTAACTTCGCATTACAATACGCGGTTCTAAAAATAAAAGAGGACATGGAAGAAGTAACATTAAATTGTTTGGACAAGCTGTTGGTTTACGCGGATAAAGTCGATTTACTAGAGGATGATATTGATACATTCAAAAAAAAAATACATTATATTAAACCGAAACACAGAGAATGAAGGAAATATATACAATTAAGAATGAAATCAGAGTTACTTAGTTACATAGATATATTAGACATTTTCTTTTGGAATTTTTTACAGTATGTGTGGGACGCGGTAGCTTAATGGTAGAGCACTCACCTCTGGTGCTTGGGTCCTCGGTTCGATTCCTGCTCATGCCATGTGGACTTTGTGGTGGACAAACACCGTGTGCGTGGGTTTTCTCGGGGTTCTCCCACTTTCTTCATTGCACCAATTCATCCATCATCATCCAAAGTTGCCTAAAGCCTTTAGGCTAAAGGCCTTAAAAATTAAAATCAAAATTATAACATGTGATGTATGATCACATGATGAATCACATGTACTATTTCTAAGCGTTTAGTATCACACAAAATTAGATCCTTGTTCATGCTTCTTGTCAAAAATCTTTTTCGTCTGCTGCTACCTTATTTACTTGTGCAAGAACCATTGTACGTACAATTAGGACTGTGCGATATTTCGATTAATCGATCGATATTTTGTGAATATCGAAATTTCGATATTTTATAAATATCGATACTTCGATATTTTTCGATACTTCGATACTTTTATATTTCGATACTTCGATATTTTTATATTTCGATACTTCGATATTTTTCGATATCATCGATCGATATATTATCAAACCTTCGATATATCGATCGATTTTCGATATTTGATCAATATTGAATTTCGATATTCAAAACCGGATATCGCACAGCCCTACGAACAATGGTACTAGATCGAAAGAAAATTTCCATGAGCCCCCACCGGAAGTCGAATCTTTTATATAGACTTCCAAGAGCTCAAGAAAGATATAGTTATTTCCACCGGGAATCAAACCGAAATTCCAACTTTCCGAAATTCCGACATTATTGAGCTGCGAATTGTAGAAATTTCGAGGTTCAAGAATTCCCATTTCTATATTACGGCATTCCGGAGTTCGGAGTTGGGAATTCCGGAACTACACTAAAACTGCATCATCTTTGTGGAATCCATATTTCAGTTCTAGAATATTCCGATATTCCTCTATAACTTAACTATTTTCATTTGTTTCTTTTCATAAATGAATGTATACAGTGGATTCGTGTACTTGTGGTTCATTTGTTTCCTTTAATTTCGTTACTTTGCTGATACTCACTGCTTGAATTAGTGGAAGATTGAATACATTGATAAAAGCTTTCATTGCCATAGTTAGATTTATTATTTGACGATTGATATTCTCCAGGGAGGCAAGAACTTCGCAAGGAAGGTGGACTGATGGCAACTATATCCATTCCATTGGACGTGGATTGTGTTTTAAAGATGAGGCGTAGAGTTGAACAGTGGATTCGAAACCAATACGTTCAATTTGTTTTCACTGGAAATTGAATCTAAGTTTTTTTTTTTCCTTAGGAGGTGATGAAAATAAAAAACATTAATCCACCGAAGGGTACATTGATTATAGACCTCGTAAGTTGAATGCACATTTTATTTTTCCGTACCAATATCTTGGAATTTTTCTGTTATCAGTAACGCATGAACGAGTGCTTTCTTGAAACGCTTGGATGGAATCCAAGCTCCGGGCAAGGCCTAAGGTGTAGTTGTGTTAGAAGCCAAATTCGTTTGGCATTCCTGTAAGTGTACACATCAAGTGAAAGTTTCATTTTCCTATCGTTTGAAATTGAATAGATTCTTTCGTTCTCTCGATCTTGTTTACTGACCACATTATTACCACATTTACGCTGCTACTACATTTTCAATTAGGGATGGGCTCATGGATTCGGATCTCCATTGCCCGGATCCTAACACAAACCCCTTTTTCGGATAATTTTGGAACCGAGTACCCGGATACAGATCTTGGAACCGAGGATCTGGATCCAAATTTAGAGCTGGTTACTGGATCCGCGTCTTGAAATCGAGTGCCAAGGTTTGGATCTTGGAACTGGGTACTCGAATTCAGATCTTGAAACTGGATACTAGAATCTTAATCTTGGAAGCGGGTACTCGGATATAGATGTTGGAACCGTGTACTCTGATCCGGATTTGAAACCGGTGGTCAGATTCGGATCTTCTAACTGAGTACCCGATTCCTTTAGGATCTGTTTTCGGTTCCTTTAGAATCCTGGTGTTGCTAAATAAGTAAGTAATACAACACAAATTAATTTACCATACAGAAACGTGAATAAGGCACCGTTAACTTACTCCTTCAAAAATATATTATCAGGGTCATAATCATCATTTGTATTCTACCGATAGCAGCACTTGTTCCTCTCTTATCTGCAATATGTCCCAACATTCAATTGTTCGTGAAGACTGTCCTACTCTATTCCTTCCTCATCGTTTATTACACTCACCATTTGTTATCGAACCAGAAGGTTACAATTGATGATTTAGCACAAGTTAGTTCAGAACATGTCTAGAGATAAGGAAAATGCAAGCAAGTAATTCGAGACTTCGGTTACAATTACACAGCAAAAAAAAGCAGTGTTGATTCAACACTTTTCAGTGTCCCAAGTTGATCACTGTTTTTGTGTTACATCAACACAACGCGTCCATGATGTTGATTTCGATGATTTAATACAATAGATATGTTGTCGATGCTGATTCAATACAGCGGATGGTGTCATTCTAGCATTACGTATAACACACTGGGATTTTTTTTTACCTAAAAATTTCTGGAAAAAGCTAGGCAACCTTAGCTCCCTGGAAATTTCCAGTAATTGGGCTAATAAAATCTAGCCATCATGAAGTTTCCACGGAGCATGAGGAAAGAATTAAAGCAAGATTTGGAGATGGATTGGTCAGTTAGAAGCCTAGTGTTTTACCAACTGGACTAAACTACCAGACGGAACAAATACTAGATCCAAACAAGTATAGATAGTCGAAAATACGTTGCTAAAACCCCGAAAATATAAACTAAGTTCTCCCGCGACTTGTGTCATATTTTTAATCACTTTTCTCTTTGCCAATTAGGAATCGGAATCCCCATTCATTGAGAATATGTTCTATTTTTATGAAAGCAACCGATCAAGATAGCGACAGCAAACACTTGACCAGTATTAGACGTGTTGCTACGATAAGAATTTCTTTTATCTTTCTGCGCATGCGCACAAATCGTTATGTTCGACCTGGAACACCGAAAAATGTTGAATCAACATCGCCGCCATGTTTTGCTGTGTATGATTTCAATATTTTTTCTGAGACAGTACGAAGAAGTAATGTGATACTGTTGCTAGAAATATTATATTTCAAGAAATTAAGTATCCATTTACTTTGAAGATGAGCTTACCAATAAAGCTATGGATGGCGTTCTGTGTTTAATTTATTTCGTTTGTGGTATGCTCTAAGTTAATATGTACAAAGCAATTCAGGCATATTTAACTACCCAAACTTTAATGTTTTCCCTTTGCATTCTTTCAGTGATTTCGCCAGGCCCCCTTATGGGGGGCTTCACATCCCAAATCCTCGACAAAACACCCCAACTTTAAAATTTTTACAATGAAAAATCGATAGAAACCATACAAAACTCCACTTACACCATCCTAATTTTGACTTTACACCCCCTTCCCCAAACTGAAAATCCTGACGGAATCCCTGATTCTTACTGAACAGTGAACATATATAACTTCTAAGGAAAATATTCTTGAACTACTTTTTATTTAATGTACTCCAATCACGAAACAGACCTAAACTACTTGATAAGAATACAAATTTTGCGTTTTTTGCTATTCAGTATTCATTACTGAATAATTAGTATATTGTATTACACAGCTTCAGTATTTTATAGTTTCCATGGCAACCTTTGGTAATTTAATGACATTTAGATAGCTTCGTGATAGACCGGGTTTACAACACCACGGCATTACCGACAATTATCGAATTAACATTTTCGCCACCAGGTGCCTTCAGAAGTAATGCGTGATAGTTGAAACTCTTGGCAATTATATAAATTCGTCGTCACGAAGTTGCCAAACTTTTCCCAATATTTATTGATATACCGGTACGTATTTGATTAGACGTTGTCTATTGTTTTTCACATTTGTCCTATATTTTCGAGAAAGTTCGTCTTTTGTAGTCTTCAAGTTCAGTTTGTAATTTTTTCAACAGTTTTCGATGGGATTCGAACCTGTAACTTTGCTATATAGTGCGTTACTCTAAGCCAGGTGGGTCGCGGGCTGTGTTCAAGGTCGTCACGATGGGAGGTGAAAAATAAATTGAAATATGGTTTTGTAGGTTTAAGCTAATAAATTTCAAAGAAACTTTTTTTATTATTATTTTGCTTGCTGTTTTCACAATTGCTAAAGATACGTGTAATGCAATTTGTTGAACAGTTTTTTGATAATATCGTAATGATCTTGTGGTGTAGTAATGTTAGTGAAAGGGTCGTATATGACGTGGTAGCACAGTCCTTATATATATATACGATTAAATCAGTTAGAGTCCATATGACCTAGGATCAATTTTTATTGTGGTTATGTTATGAAATAATAGAGCAACACACTTCCCACATAGCAAAATGACGTCCCAGGGATATCTGACGGATCTCCTGGCAGGATATCGGGACGTCCGTAGGTCGATTTAATTTATGGAAATTCCAGGTAGGTAATCCCGCACGGCTTTCCGGGGGACATCCATACGGGATGAACTGTTTGTATTGCCCACAGAGTTATCCCACGGACGTCCTTAGGACATTGCTATGGGAGCAGGACCATTCTGACGGTAATGGGATCTAAATGGGACGTCCCAGGGACGTACTCTGCTAGGTGGGTTATTAACGTTTTTACCGACACCAAATTTTATTATAAAAATTCCAATAACTATATAACGTACAACAACTGTACAGGTACTAAAAAGAGTGTCCCGAACACGGGCTTTTGTATTGACTTTACTTGTGGATCACCTCTTAGGAAGGATCCTGACTCCAGTCCAAGTCAGGAAGATAGAGGTGATCACTTACTCGCTTCGAATAGTGGTGATCACTTACTTCTTTCACTAACAGTACACACCACAAGATCATTACGATATAATTAGGATATTTATTATAAAATACAGCATATCAATTGCCATGTTTTGAAATGAAAAATCAGATATTACACAAAATAAATTAATCTAGGGTCACCGATTAGAAGATATGGTAAAAGTGTGGTCGCGAGCTGGTAAAAGGGGGTCGCAGAGTGAAAAAGGTTGAGAAACGCTGCTCTAAGCTATGAGATAGAGCTAAAACCAGGCCAGCTTGTAATGACCCGATTGATCCGGTCTTGACACGATAGATCCGCTAAAATAGTCTTCACCCAAATCAACAGTCTGACTGTGCTCTGGGGGTAACACCAGTTTCCGGTCATTCCTGAAATAAAAACGTCAAACACAACAATGTATAATAATAATTAAAGGACGTATTTAAAACTCTGCTGTGCCTTTCGGTCAACGGGTCAGACCAAATCTCAAGCATTGACCCGGACCAAAACTTAACCCAGTAACTCGTTTCTCCTCTGTTAGGGGGGCATCTTGCTACTATTTTACTATTTCTTTATGATGTCTGATTTCCCAGCCAAAACCAGGACATATTCACCAGTTGTTCCGTAAACATCCCCAAAAATGTCCTGCAGCCATCCCTCGGGGAAATATGATATATCCAATGGAGATCCCTTGGATGTCCGTGGTACATATTCGGGATATAGAATGTCCTATAAACGTGTCGTTTGAAAACTTGCAACTAGGGACAGGAAGATAGCATTGCTTTGTTTTAGCAGGAAGATGGCATCGAGTGTGCAATAAAAAACACCGTACCTGACCTTACCTAACCTCCACGTACCCTCGGTCACTAATTTTATTAAATTTTCTAATGCGTATATATATATATATAAGAGAAAATTTATTTTTCTTAGAAAAGATACAAACAAAAACATACCAGGATTCGATCTCGGGTTCTCCATATTAGCTTTCCGACATGCTACCAATAGATCTATACCAAATTAGCAACTGAAAATCAGCCGCCTGTCAGTTTTACTGTTTAAGGAGTAATAAACGTTTTAAAGACATACTTTTCTTAAACAATGCGTACTAAAAAAATAATTTTGTTTATGCATGACTAAAATGAAAAGCATGGAGCACACAAATTCAAGAATTTATAAAGTGACTGTATATGAGAGAGCGCCTCATGCTTTTCTTTTTTGTCATGCATAAACATTTTTTTTTTTACTTTTTAGTACAAATTGTTTAAGAAAAATATGTCTTTAAAAAGTTTTATTTTTTAAATACTTTTTTCTACTAAGCTTAGGAGAGCTGTAGATGACATCAGAATACGTCCGTAAACCATGATTAAAAGAAAATAAGCAAATTTTCATAGAATAACCACACATAAATTTGTTGCTAATTATTTTGAAAATAACAATTAAATTTCCTGTCTACAAATATCAATAAGCAAGTCCCTAAATATGAGAGGGGGTCTGGAGCCCTGTTAACATATGAATGAGATAATATACTTTCTAAACTGTATGAGGTCTCTCTACAATTGTAATTCTTCGATTTAGATGTCTTTGGCTTTGACGTCTGATGTGTCTTCACTATTAGTTCACAGAAAGATATATGTCTTTGTTTTCGACAGTCTTTTATTACATTGTCAATTATATGTTATAGTCAACATATTCTCTTGACTTTCTTTCAGCGTCATATCTCCACTCAATGTCACCTCTTGTGAAGTAACAAAAGAAATAGAATAAAGACAATACCAATACGTACGGTAATACCGGTGATTCACCAACAACGCAAACTGTTCTCAATGGTATGTAAAGTTGTGTGGCTGCATGTAAACATAGTTTACATTGATACGTAATGTAGAACGTATTCTGAATGGCGGAGATAGTACACCGTCCAAATCGGTTTCAAAATTTGAATATTATCTATAAAATGGTTTATTTTATTACATGTTAAACTATAATGTATGTATTTTTAAACAAAAAACAACAACATGCAATTGAAGGTTGCTTTTCAAAACAACAGTAGTTAATTCTGTGGTTTTTTTTTTACGAAAGCTATAAGAAACCCTTCAAAATTCCATGTTTTACTGAAATTAAGTACTTTTCTGATATAATCAGTTCACACAGGTTCACTGTTCACACAGTGAAATTCAGTCAAAATAGTGGATTTGGAAGTTTTTTTTCTTGCTCTATTAAAAAAGTTAACATGACTACTGTTGCTTTTACAAATAAAAAAAAACTTCAATTAATTGTAAATATCTAATTTATATATAAACAATTAAAACGCTTCAAAATTACAGTATATATAATTTTAAAAGACCGCCCTGTTGGTCTAGTGGTTACCCTCACTGACTGCTGATCCTGGAGTTCCGGGTTCGATTCCCGGCTCCGGCAAGGGATTTTTTTTTTCAAAGCAAGAGGGTCTGGAGCGGTGCCCACCCAGCATCGCGATGCAGTTGGGGAACTGCTGTGAATAAAATACAGCGGCGATCACAGTAAGTTGAGAGCTTCGGCTCTCCTCTCCAAATACGTCTGCTCAGCGTTGGAGCAGTAGACCAACTCCGGCGAGGCCTCATTCAGTAGTGGATTGAATATGGCTGTGGATTATTATATAATTTTAAAGGTTCATTCACCTCGAAAAGTAAAGCACTATTTACTGCCTTCTACCAGACACCAAAATAATTTTTTAATAAATGTAAAATACTACAGGACTATACGGAGTTTCAAGTAGCCCATAAGTCCTAAAACAAAACCTAAACCTCCATAAAACCCCTCCTCTAAAGGAAAACTAAACGTGTTGAGATGAGTAATTCGATAGAGAGAGAGAGAGAGAGAGAGAGAGAGAGAGGTGGGGAGGTACTTTTACATGTACCAATCAGAAGTTTGCTCATTCGTTTATTAAAGAAATCGTAGAACAATTGAAGCGTAACGGTTTGCCCAGCACACCATAACACCAAGCCTGCATCAACCTTTCAAGTTGTCAATGTAATATATCTTACTTACTTACTCTATGACTTACGGAACTCGCAAATTCATCGTTGCAGTAACAAACGTTCGCAATAGGATTCTATCCAGGGCAAGATCAAGCCAGTTTTCATCACGACAGAAGAAAACTATTACAGAAAGCGTGAAATTAAGTAAATTCAACCCAAAATTAGGTCCAGTATTAAACCTAGGATAAACTACTCGTAAGAAGTAATAATTGTGATTGGATTTTACTTCGTAAATTGGAAGACACGAAGAAAACAGAATCAAAGTTTGCAAAAGATGGCTAGTAAAAAGCATCTAATAGTCAGTAATAACACTTACCTAGATAACTTACTGGTATTAACACTACACGAATTACAAATAACCCGTTTGACATTGACATAAATCTTAAATTGCTAAGACGTTTATGGAAAACTTGAACATTTACAAAGATTAGTTCTCTCTTTCAAAGAAAATATTTGTGACGTGTAACCTGAAATCGTGTTCTTTTATCACTGTGTGCTGTACCACTTGCATATTGCACTGTAGAAATGTAAATACTGATGATTAATTAGTATGGACAGATGATATTGGAAGAGTACATGGAAAGGAGGGGGGAGTTTTTTTTTTTTCTTACAAAAAGTGAGTTTACACTCCTGAAAATTACTAAGTAATGATAGCTAACCGCTAGGAAATTTCCAATCCAAAAGCGGAAATAATCCACAAGTTATAGCGGTTTTTAGGATATCAAATACATGGAACTAAATGCGAGGACTAGACTTTAAAATGTGTATAACGAGAAATTGCATGTTTTGGACATCCCAGCTTCTTTCACTGTACTCTTAATAACATGTTTAGTGTAGTCAGAAACTTCGTGAAATGATGGTTTCTAGTAACGGAAACTTTCTTTCTTTGTTAATGCACAGGAACGAGATAAGAAATGTTTTCCGCTGTCTGTTAACTCTTGAGTTGGTATATTTAAACCAGTATTTCCGAACCTTTATCGTCATAGGGAACTCCAGAAACATTTAACCAAATTTGGGACGGCCCGGACTGCCTGACACATAATATGTTAATGTAGACTAGATCAAAATATAAAGTCGTATTACATAGTAGGCGAACCAAACAAACAATTCGTGTTTTTACTTATTCTCGGGGAACTCTTAACACTGCGTCGAGGAACCCTAGGGTTCCGCAAAACCCCGGTTGGAAATCACTGATTTAGACTATAGCTGTGTTCTCGATATTCACCATTACAATTCAGAACTGAGGAAGCTTGTCTGAAACCTTCTTCCTGCTCCATTAGAGTACACAGGACCTAGAATTCATGTTGCCTTTACATGACAAACTTTTCAGTTACATTTTTTTCAAGTACATCAGTAAAATAACTTTTATTCAAACAAAAATAGGTAATTTTCAAACCACAAACAGAATTATAGAAAGAGTATTTCACTTTAAAACAATTTTCCTAGCTGAATTACACTATAAAAAAATTTGCAATAGCTTGAAATTAGGATGATAAGAAAGTTTCTGTGGCTTACCTCTCTGACCTTCAAGGCAAAATGCATTACGTTAATCACTGAGTTATTGTTTCTGTATTAAAACATATACGAAATGAATCCCGCAAATTTGTGGGTACTTATGTACTTCATTTCCCAGTGCTTTTACTCATTTGTCGAAATTAATTTCTACATTATATTTTATGTGTTTTCAACTGTAATTAGAAAAAAGTACACAAAAGCAAAATGTGTTCTTTAAATAATTCAACGAAAGAACTTTTGTGTATCAAGCTATATAAGATTTCTTGTCAAATCTATCTGACACAAAGGCTCTGTAGACCCTCGATTGTCGTGTCTAAATATTATCCACACCCTTCTGTAATTTTACACAAGTCTCTCACACTTCTGTTAGCAAATATAGTGAAGTAAATTCCCAAATGCCGAGAATTATTTTTCCTCTTCAACTTACCTTACATTCAGAAAATATAAGAAGTCTGCTATTCTGAGAATATAACATTAAAATTGCTTATTTTCTTTGTCAAATTATGGTCCAGTCAACGCTCGCAGTAGACGATAGTATTAAAGTACTTCTATGTCACTAAATATCTCCACCAATTAGCGTGTGTTATTTTCTGTGGGTTAGGTACCAATGTAAGGAATGTTCACATGATGACAAATTAGTAGTTAGAACCGATTCAGTTTTTTATTTACAGAATATTCAAAGCATATTCTCCCTCCCCCCACCTATATAAAGAAAAGTCTTCTCGCTCTTTCCTGTCTTCTTGTTTCACTTTGCTATCTTTCTATACACAAACCGATACGCGGTAAATGTCTTCACCAAGATAGAAACCGTAGCATCAACTCCCGTGACAACAGAGGCTGTAGTTGCATGAATACACACGGAGGTCGCCAGTAGAAGTTGGAGAGCGATTCACCTCAGGGCGGGCGGGACTATCAGGAACTTTGATTTTCCAAATTTTCTGTTTCCTGATATTTCTGGGTTGCCCGGCCGATTGTTGTTGATTCCTAAACAGTGTTTAACCAATACAATTATGTCGATTTGTCCAACATTGTAAGATGCTGTAAAAAGAAAGAAATTGAATTGTTTTTCGAACGAAAAACTTAAGAAATGTGGTTCCTTCATAGAGTGAAGTACGTTCATCTTCAAAATTCAATGAAAAGTATAACAATGCAAACTTTTGTTCTACAAAAGCAAGCACGACAATACTTCTTCTCCATACAAATGTAAACTGTTCAATGAAACAATTTGCAAACGTAAAGTTTGAAACACCCATGTAAAACATTTCCCATAAATTGTGTACAGTTATCCCCGATGTCGGTAAATATCCTGTGAATGAAGTGTTGAATAATTAATAATAATGTAAATTGGTCCAATCCCCGTGTCTAGTGGCATGCGGATAAACTCTGAGTAGGCGCTAGTTCAAATACTGTACACGCTCTTATTCTGACTGACGTTCTCCCTGACACACTCCAATCAATCGGACGATTACTGGGATGGAATCTTGAATTACAACCATGGTTGCCTTCCCTTTTGCTCTCCCCGCACAGACTAAAGTTGTATGTACAAAACAAAAAAAACAAAAGACCCGTTAAATCAATGTTGATGTCAGCACTTTCACCCTTCAGGGGCTAACACATTGTGGAGGGACTTCATTTTAAAGAAAATATTCTTTATATTTTTTCTCGGGCTTCTTTTTACTTTAATATACTCTTTCAGGGGAAGGGGTGATTTTAAACATCCGGAGGGGTCTCCGGACCATTTCTAGAATTATTACTGTGAAAGCTTATAAATAAAATTGACACTAATGTAAAATAGGGTTATTCCATCTTCTGTAAAACGCTACACCCTCATCATTCAAATCCTTACGAATTACCGTACCCAGTGGTTTAAGCAGAATTTTCAAATGAATGGCCTATCATATTAAAAATAGAGCAGAGGTCAAATTGAACCTGTACTCACCGGTACACAGTTCCGGGACCTTTTCAGTTGTTTGCATCTATAGTATTCCTTAGTTTTTTTTTTTTTTTTTTTTTTTTTTTTTACTAAAAACACCAGATCTTTAAAATTGTGAGATCAGATCTTAAACTTTTCAATAACATGTTGCTTGCTGTCTGGAAGACGGTGTACTTCTACAAGCCCGCTACCGGAAAAGAAAACTGACCAAAAATTCGACGAATATTGTTTTGTAACCCTTGATGAGTAGCGGAACTTTTTTTCTTCTTTCAGTCAAACTCCTGAAATAGAGGGAAGTGTCTATGTTATATCACATTATACATTACTTTCTCTGCGAAGATACCTTCTATTAGGGGATTTATGTTAGGGTATGTGCGTTTTTGCGTGTAAGAGGAGTGAGGATAAATTACTACGGTACTTCCTCTTCATTTCAGTAAAAAGTCTGAGCTTAACACGCCTAAGATGCAACGAAATCTTAATTAATTTTATAGCTTTGTGTTTGCAGTGTTGAAGTCACAGTAAAAATAAATAAATAAAATAAAATAAAAAACAGTCAGACGACCGCAAGAAAGATGTTTCCTAACCGATCTTTGAGAGTTCATTTCGGACGTTATAACTGTAATCATTTCAACCACAGGAAGACAACAGAGAACGAATACAAGTCTCACAACTGACGCAAGAATAAAGCCTTTTCGTGTCCATCGCAAATTAAAACCACATCCGCCGCGCGATTCTCTCGATAGGGTACTTTTCTTTGGCCTTCTATCAACAAGTAGGCCCATTGTTTTCTGGAGGCCATCAACACTTCGCATCCGGGTGGTATAATGAGTGCAAAGAAAAAGACAAATTCAGTTATATTGAGTTTTTTGAGAGATTATTATTATTTATTGACTTGAGCAGAAAATTTCTAAATCTTCATTAGTTACGTTTCTCAGTAATAAAGCTGTAGATAGCAACACTTGCAGCAATCAGTCAGCACAGCACGACTTTCCCAATTCTTTTCGCTATACCTTTTTCCTCCTTTCAACTGCTTCCTTGCCATTGGTTAGCCCCAAGCACGACGTCATCACAAGCGAATGAATTGATGAGATTCCTTTGGACAATAAGCATGACACATTTTGCACTTCCAAATAAGAGGGTGGGGTGAAGAGAATATGCAAAATGCAGAAGATGAATAAACAAACAAAAAAATCTCGACCCCCATCCCCCCTGCACCTATTATAATCTGAAGTTACGGTACAGGTGTTTGAGCTTATGGGATGGGAGCATCAGAAAGCTTTGAACATTCTTGGACTGAAGTCTGTCTGGTCATGTGTTTCAGACTCGCAAAAACAAAGTATTTGGTGTAGCAAGATAACTTACAAAGCGGAAAAGAAATGTAAATTCACGTGTACATGTGAATGTGTCTGTGTTTGTGTATTTCTGAATGTATTTGCCAAAACCGTAAGAAGAGCGCAGTCCCTGTTGCTGCTGTGTGGAACTCTGACGTCATCACCGTGCGTAACCATATGATTTCTACGTTTCCGGCGGAACGGTGTGTATACTTTTTTTTTTTTTTACGCAAACTACCGGTTGTGTCTGGAAGTTTGATATAATCCCCCTACTTGCTTCCTACGTCAAAGAAGGAAACTGTCTGCCTATGGATATATAGACCTATATATATATATATATATGCAAGTGAACATACCTTCCCCTTCAACTCAACTCGTTCCAAGTAAAGCTTGTTCTTCGCTTTGTTATTATTATTCTGACTCGGCAGCTGAACGTACCGGGTACAAAACAACATACTGTTGCTTCATAATTATTAGCGTTACTGCAAAAGAGTGTCGAGTAGCGTGAATTTGTTCAGCGAATGATATATTTCGTTCCTCAAGTGTTTTCTATATCGTTGGGTATTTCTTAGTGCGTGTCCTGTTCTAAGTGCTGAAAGGCGTGAATTTAAAAACAAACAAACAGAAATGGGTACAATGTGCTCTGAACAAAAATTATAACAATATACAAAAGTGTTATAAAACTAAAGAAATCTTCCTTTACTGGAAAATCAAAACGTACATTTTTTTTTTCTGCAGTAAAAGTGTATAAGAAATATCTTCGCCATCATGGAATCAGAAAAATCATCTAAAGAGGTTGTTGAGATCCGGCATCCCGTAAGTACAGATCAATTTTTTTTATTTTAATTATTTTACAAGAAAATGCTTATACACTTTAAGGTTTATTTCTGTTCTTAATGTTTTTAAAATTAGTTTTGTCATATGTTTTAAATTTCTCTTTTTTTTTCTTCTTTCTAGAAAACTTTTCAGTGAGAAATTCGAGAAAAAATTGATTTTTTTTCTATTGTTGTTTTCTACTATTTTGTAAAATAGAAAGTCAAGCTGTGTACGTGTAGAATTTGCCGTTCGCTTCGATTTACATTGATTATATTGGATACAAACGCAGGCATAAAGTTTCATGGAGTGGTCTGTATTTCGAGAGAGTGACCGAAGTATATTACTTAAAAAAAAAAAAAAAAAATCGTAAAATATTTGTCAAAATATCTTTAAAGGCCAGTAACAATAATTAATGAAACCAAGTGTAAATATTGTTCGTACACGTACAGTAATGTACGCATGTGCTTTTCTCAATAAATTGGTCTAGTAACAAAAGCAATTGTGAAGCAAACGCATTGTTACTATTTTGTTTACGAGTAAACAAATGGATAAACCAATCCTAAACTGGGCATTACTGTTGTTGTTTGTCTACAAGATCCAAGATAAAATACTTTCCTTCAAATAAGGCTCGGTTCAAATCTTTGCTACATGGATGTTCGTAGAATCTGCACGTTGATTTCAGCGTTGATACAGGGTTTCCGCCAGGCATTTTAGTTTGGGGGGTATAAAGTCAAAATTAGGAGGGTATAAGTGGAGTTTTGCACGGTTTCTATACATTTTTCACAGCAAAAAATTTTTAAGTTGGAGGGTGTTGTCGAGAATTTGGGGAGTGACACCCCCACAAGGGGGATCTGGCGGAATCACTAAAAATCACGTAGATGTTCTAAACGAATCTAACTTAGATAAATCGTTACGTCAATGCTTTAAATGAAAGGATTCTTCAGTAATACTGTAGTGATATATTGCAGATATGTGGGGCACTGTTTGAAGGTTGTCTATGTAGATGGCTAGCTAACATTACATGTAAAACAAAGGTTACCCTCTAAAGCATGTAGAACCGCCAGGGTACTTTTTCTTCAGAAATGTACAACTGATCAGTTCTTAGTTCTAAACTATGAAGAATTCGTTTCCTCCTAGAAGTTCAACTGTTTGCATTATTAAATTATTATAACTTTCTATACTGTTAAAAATGTTCGGCCAGTTGCCTGAAAAAAGTCAGGAAGGAAACTGGATTGAATGGAATGTGACTAACAAAAATCAGAAATCTTTCAGTTTCCAAAAAAATATTCCCGCAAATAATACTTAGAAACTTTCTCTACTGTTATACAGGTTCACAATCTAAATCTCAGTAATAATCACTATGTGACCCTGCATAATATGGAAGTAGAGAAAATTTCACAAAGTATTCTTTGCTGGAATATTTCTGGAAACTGCAAGATTTCTGATTTTTGTCACTCAGACTCATTCAAGTCAGTTTCCTGACTTTACCAGCCATCTGGCTGAAAATTTTTAACAGTGTACGTACAACTCATTTGAAACTGACAGTTACCATTTTCACTTATTATATATATAATAAATCACAGCCATATTCAATCCACTAATGGATGAGGCCTCTCCCCGAAGGGAGGAGTTGGTCTACTGCTCCCACGCTGACCAGACGGGTTGGGAGAGGAGAGCCGAAGCTCTCACTGTGATCGCCACTATCTTTTATTCACAGCAGCTCCCCAATTGTCCTCACGATGCTGGGTCAACACCGAAATTTTTGAGCCCCCACCGGGAATCGAACCCGCACTGAAGTCGAGCGCGCTACCGACTAGGCTAC
>JAGDQP010001675.1:66246-83265 GCA_022664845.1 Lepisma saccharinum
TATTATTATTATTATTATTATTATTATTATTATTATTATTATTATTATTATTATTATTATTATTATTATTATTATTATTATTATTATTATTATTAGTGAAGTTACTAGAAATGTCAAGGCAGCTAAGTTCCCAAGATTTTTTCCAGGAATGCTTAGGAAGATTATTCTTAGTGATGACTATGTGGAGAAATAACGTAGGTATTACAGAACATTTTTTTTTTTTTGTTCAGCTCCCTTTTCTCTTTGTTTTACGTGCCAATCAGACGTTAAATTTTCAAACAATCCTTGTAGAAGGATAAATTTGCTCTCAGCAAACAGAACGAGAGTAATAAACAGAGGAAATTTTATGGGGCGTAATAACCTGTCCTAGGATCTTTTTCTCTTTAGGATAAAATAACATTTAATTACTGCTTATTTGTTTTGAACGCAGAATTCATAGCTTGAAGAGGACGCCAGTCTTTGTTTTAGAGTTACTCTTTTTCTACGTTGCGTTTCTGTTTTTGTGAAATATCGTGTGCACTAACCGAAAATTTTTAAAGAAGCATTTAACTGGTGAAGTTACTGTGACATCGAAGATTTAACTGCAAGCTCAAGGATATTTGTGGTTGGTTACCTCCGCGTTGTTAAAAGAAATGCAGTTTCCATGTGTCCGGTAACTGTTCCCTGAACCAAGAGCAAAATCAATGTACAGTATGTCCTTTAGAGAAAGATTAGTCTTATCCATTTCTCGCCTTCTTGAACCGTCCTGCATCCAGTGAATGAATATTGTAGTCGTGGTGTCGTTCTCAGTAGTGTGTCTATGATTTTAAAACAAATGAGCTATATCATATTTTCATGTCCTGTATTTTAACCTCTGCGCCAACATTTTGAGCACCTAGTGGCTGTGTTCTTGTTAACGGATTTAAAAAGGGGTTGATAATAATATGCTGAATAAAACAGCGACCAAGTACTCAAAACGCTGGCTCACAAGATAAAATAAACCACACGAAAACATAAAATAGGATATTCTTTTCATCGTGTATCGTCGTGAAAGTATTAAACTTCGTAATATATAGTTGTCTTCTAAACATATTGTTTATTCCAGTAAGGGAACGTTCAAAGAATTTATTTGTCTGGCAAATGGTAGAGCTGATACTGGGTCTCTCTTAATGACCCGGTGACCCGACCTGGCCCGGACATAGGTGACCCTGTCCGAAACTTGACCCGGTCTGAGAACAACTATGATGAACTGAGAAATTTCAACGTCGTATTTTTTTGTGTTTTGTGGTAACACCTCTGGTCTCGGTCAGCCCCTGAAAGAAACATTGCTCAAACGTAAGGAAATAATTAGAACTCTGATTTGCACTCCAGGCAAGACCGGGTTCGCAAGATCTGGTCCAAAATTTGATCGGAATTACTCGTTCCTGCTCTGCATTGTAGTAATTAGAGGAGTGTCCATATTTTTCAAGCACGATTTTTCTTTGCGGAAGAAAGCACTTCTTTATTACTACATTCCCCACTCCCTTTCTTATTGTCTTGAATAGAAGTAAGGCACGGAGTCCCAATTTGGTCTAGGAGCTAATTATGGCCTATTAGCTGTATTCGTTATAATACGCGTTAAATTCGGCAGATGGCGGTAGTTGTGTGTATGTATAAAGAGTGTTTTAAACAGAAGCCAGTAGATGGAGTTGCCAGTGTTCTGGATAACTTTGGGTAGAGATAACTAATTTCAAAGCTCAGGTAGACTATATTCGGTCCCAGTACCTTATACAGTAACATAATGTCAGTTTTGTGCGACACAATGTTGCCCAACTTTTGAGGAATCGAATATTTTGTATGTGTGTGTGGATTTTTCCAATATCTGTTATTCTGCTACAAAGACCCGACATAGAGTACGTCACGTGATGATCTACCATTTTATGTAGGATCTACCATTCTATGGCGTATAATGTTTCAAACGATTCAAGGTTAAAGGCATTGAATTTAAAGGAAACTTTTGAGTGATTTTGTCTTAGAACTCACAAAGAAATATAATGGTAAATTCACGCGTACACGAATTAGTAAACACATTGTATTTAAAATTAAGAAAGACAACATGATTTTAACAATTTGTGAAGAAAAATATCATTAGGAAGGGAAATGTTGGAAACAGAAGAGAAGCAATACCAAGAAGCTTAATTGGTAAAACGTTGGCTTGGCGTTCTGAGGGTCCTGGGAATGAATCCAGCGGCCGATTATCATCACTAGTTTTTGCAAGAGTTTTCCTCAGTCACATGAAACAAATGCCGGACTGGCACCTTCAAGTTCCTTCCCGCATTCTTTCGCCTACATTATCCCGAACTAAACCAAAGACAGCTAAAGCCTGCAAGTAAAAAAAAATTAAAAGTGCAAAATTCCAAGGGAAATGAAAGAAAAATTCTCGTAACAGACTTTTAATTCAATTTCCTATACACAATCATAAAACAGTCCTAAAAACCCATATATAGTAAGTAGGAGAAAAACAGTAAAAGGAAGACTCGTACCAAATAACCGTGCCAACAGTAATGGAACTGTTGCACAGAAGTGTACTCTAAAATCATCTGTCAATATTAGCTTTCCTTACTTAAAAAGAAGAAGAAGAAAACAGAAAAGAAAATTCCAGTTAACTTACAATGAAATATGAACTTTATTACAGCAATAACTCACATGTGTGTAAACAATCCTTCACGCTACATGCTCATGTATTCGATACAAGTGCAGTGTCATTTATATACATCGCCAGACTACAATAACTTTGCATGGTAAGGTCAAAGATCTGCAGGAGAGGTTTCCAACCTCTTTTTCGCTTCTAGGTGAATGTCATTTTCTAAATTAACATACTTATCGTATGTAGAAACATATACATTTTCAGATAGCTGTAACATACATGTGCTAATTTTAAGCATAAACAACATTCTCAAACTGATTAAGGTATAATGTCATGTCCTCTTTAGATAGATTTCTAGTGTACAAGTGTTGTACCCAATAACCAGATCAGAAAGGAAGAGGACAACTGTGAATTCTTTAAATGGAGAAACCTAACTGAATGGAAAGGATCTGTCAGTTTCAGCGCCATCAAATAAATCGAAGCCACTGACTTCAAATCTCAAATCAATTTCTTTCCAGCTACTTATTTACATTGAAATGCTAGCGTAAATTCCTTGAATGTAGAAAACTAAGCAAGTGAGAAGGACCTGCCAGTTTTAGTGCTATGAGCATGAATAAAACGACTCTCCATAGGAGTAAATATGATATATTTTTTTTATATGTATTCATTGCCATCCAATCGGACATTCTTTCCCATTGATAAGAAATAAATGTTCGTTGACTGTATGTGAATCTTACTCCTGGTTGCTATGCAACCACATATTGTTTTAAAAAATCGTTAGCATATGAAATGTGTTTGAGGTATCGACTTGACGCAAACGAATTATTGTTACCAACTGGAAAGTAGTTCCATTCATACTCATTTCGACCCACCTTTCCTTCTGAGAATTCTCGGGAATCCCCTATTTCGTTGGGGACAAGGATGTTCTAATAGCCGATTTCTTATGCTCAGCGAAAAAATGAAGCCAAAAAGACAATTGAGCATCGGCCAAGGCGACACACTTGATTGGTTAGCAGACAACTACAGAGCTATCTGCCATCTTTGTCAGCACAAAATATTGGTTTTTATTGAAGTAAGTGGGCACACTGACTGGGCGGGACTAAGTTGTAATGTTTGGGGTCATGTTCTTGGCGAAATCGCGTATCCTCCATTAGAACATTCTTGGTATGCGAATCCTTTGCGCGCCGACCGATTGTACAGTCCTCGAAAATCCAATTTTTGATAGTGTACGCTTGAAGTCTTTGACATTATCATGCCTCATTTAGCTTTACTGTTAGTGGTATTGGAAATATGAATCTGCAAATTTCATTTTCCCACGCTTTCGGTAATCTATAGCTCCGAAACGCGGAGAAATTTGCATCCCGGTGACTATGGACTTTTTTTCCCCCTTGTGTTTTTTTTTTAATGTACAGGGTAAGTCAAAATGATGGACCCGATTTCATAAATTTATTTTGTGAAATATAATGAACATATCTTAATGTGAGCTACGCGCAAGGAAAGGCAAAAGTTCAAAGTTTAGTTGAGTTTAGTTTATGTCCCGCGTGGTTGCATTGTCTACCGCTACGCGGCGCTGGAAGCAGTTAACGAAAATGGCGCTGACTGGAGAGCAGAAATCGTTCTGTGTGCTGGATTACCATGTAAACAACTCTGTGATGAGTGTTCAACGGCATTTCCGTACCAAGTATGGCAGAGACCCACCTACTGGAAAAACCATTCGTACGTGGTATGAAAAATTCAGAGATACGGGCTGCATCTGTAAGCGAAAATCGACTGGCCGTCCTTCAGCTGAAGAAGAGACAGTGGAACGTGTTCGCGCCAGTTTTGTGCGGAGTCCACAGAAGTCTACCTACCGGGCAGCGAGGGAACTTGAAATGCCACAGAAAACTGTATGGCGAATTCTGCGGAAACGTTTACAAATGAAATCCTATCGCTTGCAACTGCTACAAGCCTTAAGAGACACTGATTATGCTGCTCAAGCGTCTTTCTGTGCTGATTTTCTCACGTTAATGGAAGAGGATGGGTTCGCCGAAAGGTTACGTTACAGTGATGAAGCGGCGTTTCACCTTTCTGGGAATGTGAATAGACACAACGTAAGGATCTGGGGAACTGATAATCCCCACGCAGTTGTGGAACACCAACGCTATTCACCCAAGGTGAATGTGTTTTGTGCCATTTCCCCTGAAAAGATTTATGGGCCCTTTTTCTTCCTTGAACCTACTGTGACAGGACATGTTTTTCTTGATATGCTGCAACAATGGCTCCTTCCACAGCTCGAAGAGGATAGTGCAGATTTCATTCTTCAATTGGATGGTGCCCCTCCGCATTACCATGGCAGCGTTCGGGATCATCTCAATGAGGCATTGCCACAGCGCTGGATAGGCCGTGCATCTCAGGAGGATCGAGTTCTCATTCGTTGGCCACCTCGTTCCCCCGAACCGACCCCGTGTGATTTCTTTTTGTGGGGTTTCATAAAGGATCGTGTTTACGTACCACCTCTTACAACAACATTGGGTGACCTTCGCGCCCGCATCACAGCAGCCATTGCAGAGATTGACGGTGACACACTACACAAGTTTTGGCAGGATATAGACTATCGGCTTGATGTGTGTCGTGTTACGCGAGGTGCTCACATAGAGCACTTGTGATGTGACCGAAAAAAACTTTGAGAGTTACCCTTCTTACCACATGTATTACATTCAGATATGTTCATTATATTTCACAAAATAAATTTATGAAATCGGGTACATCATTTTGACTTACCCTGTACTACCATCTCTCTATGTTTCTACGCTGTACAAGTGTATATCTGTAAAATGACAACATATCTTCGTAAATACAAAACTATTTGTTTCTTTTTTAAACGAGAATGCTAAACAACATCCTTCCCATATTCCCCTAATTATCACTACCTACGTCAATTGACAAAAAATAAAGTTTACAGCACTGTTACTAGATATCTATATAAATTTGAAAAAAAAAACTATTGATACCGGTATCATAAATTTGAATGAGCAACATAGACAATGAATTTTAGTAAAAAAGAGGTTCCCCTCGCCTCTCCACGAGAAAATAACTGAATCATGTACCAAGAAAAGCAGAAGTGCTAGGGAAGCCCCCTAATACCTATACCTTCTGTATAAACTCCGAAAGATTATGAAAGAGAACAGAAACATAAATATATCGTTCAAATTCGTATTATCTGTTTTAAACTGATGTTTATTGTTGATGTTGATTGGTGAGATTATCAACGTCAGGTCTTTTTTTTTTTCTCTCCTTGAGTCTCATTGGTTAAACTGATCCAAACCGTACAAATTTATGTGAAACCTTCACATATTTTATTAGTACGTCCATTTTATGGCCATTCACATGCTGGACATGATATGAACGCCCACAAAATGGAGGGCCATATAATGGATATGATCATAAAGCGGCCAATGGATGTATATATCATATCCAAAAAATGGACGTCCATATGTCCAGAAAATGGACGCCCATGTGAAGGGCATTGTGAATTTGCATTGGATGTCCTGAAATTGGGCATACTTGTGAAGTATTGCAGGACGTTTATCGAAATGAATGCATTTATAATAATAATAATAATAATAATAATAATAATAATAATAATAATAGCGTGTCTAGTGGTGGCACGTTTTGCTTTTCTCAGTTTGATCGAACAAATGCCAGAATGATACTTATTATGTTAGACTAATCTAGTATTAGTCCGTCCGATGTCAATTCTACAAAATCGGAATCCTTAAAATTGTGAATATTTCAGTTTTCTGACAGTCGGGAGACACAAAAATTCGTATTTCGACTTCCGAATCCAGATTTCAAATCCACAATGCTCCTGATTCCTAACTCACTTAAAGAGACCAAGGAGAGAGAAGATTTTGTTTTCCATTACTTAGCGAATACGAAGAGCTCTGTTTGAAGAGCATTGGCTTAGCAATCGAAAGGTTGTGGAATGATCTAAGTAGCCACCCATCCTGACTGAGGTTTTTCCAGGTCTTTTTTACCTGGCATATGTGGGAGGAAACGGAAGAGCCCCAAGACCACACAGGGTATTTTTACACCATAAAGCCTACATGGTATGAACTAGGATCGAACCGAGGAGTACAAGCGTCAAAGATGAGCACTCTACCACTAAGCCATGGCGACCCTGATCTAGGTTCCTAACTACTATGGCGCAAAACCCCGCAATGTGGGGGACCCGACCCTTCCAAGGCGGGGCCATCTACCCTAGCTTCTCAATGGGCTGAATCGACCTCCGGCCTTGGGTATTCTCTTGTGGTAAAGGGGAAGGCATAACATGTAGTTCCTTGAAAAATCATAGCATTGTCCTTTAAGAAACTGTTTTTTTTTTAAAAAAAAAAAAAAGATAATGAGGTTTTATAGTTCTTTTGAAATGTGTTCATGGAAGAAAACGTAAGCAATTCTGCAATATTCAGTATGCATGTATACATTCGCTTCACGTACTATTTCTTTACGCGCTCCAGGCACGTCATGTTACAATAATTCGCTTCAATTCGCTTACTTTGCAAAGATATTGTTTCACTTCATGAATGAGAATCTGTTGTTTACCCTTGTTGGTCACGTAGGACGATACAATATAAGTAATGGCGTGTGATTCATACAAAGTAATGTAATGGGGCGGGATGTTGGGTTTCATTTTTTTTTTTTTTTTTTTTTTTAAGATATTCAGTTATGTCATACACGACAACTCCCGTTTACTTAGACAACTTTTGCTATGCTTACAAAGTGAAATGCTCATGGTATCAGTCTTCATACGTCACAAAATACTCAAAATTTGCCACAGTTTACGAGTAAGAGTTATAAGAATGTACGCACATGAGAAGAAGAAAAACAGAAGTGTTGCAAATTCCTGTTTTTCTGTAGGATGCTCGCTTACGTAAGACTTTTCCCTTGCCTGTGAGACAATATAACGGACAATACTGCATATTATGTGTCTCCAAAGAATTAGTCAATGTTGTGAAGTGTGATCAGCGTATGAAAACGTTTTAAGTGAATACAAGTAGGAAGATAGTAGTCGCCACAATTTAACAGCAATAAAGGGTTTTAGCGTTCTGAAAATCCTTGATTGATATTTCGGTTTATATGAATTATTTTAATAATCATAGAAGTATATTAAGAGAGTTTAAGAATTTATCTTTTAAGATGTCAACATATCTTGCAATTGAAGAGTAAATTTCGCGGTATTACTGATGGACAAATAAAATGGTAAGTACTCTGTGTCTTTTTTTTTTCCTGTGTAAGCTTTTTGTTTATTTTTCTTCTTCCTTTTCATGGCAAATCGAGCAGCCGTAGCTCAGTTGGTAAAGCGTTGGCTTAGCAATCGGAACGTCTTGGAACAATCCCAGCAGCCGCCCATCCTGACAGTTTTTTTTTCTCGAGGCTTCCCTCAGACACACCAAGCAAATGCCGTGTTGGTACCTACAAAACTAGACCCTAAAGGGCGTTCATTCGTTCATTTTCATGGCAATAAGGATATTTGTACAATAATTTCCCTTATTATGTGATATGGTAACTGTACGGGCTGGGGACGATCCAAAATCTTTCACTTGCTCTATCACTGACAAGGAAACATTCTCCAGTGTAATCTAAAATGCAGCAAAATTGGACCGGCGAGGCCTGATCTGGCCAGAAAAGTGGGTGCCAACAAAATCGCTCACTTTTCCGAACAACCTGGTCGGGTTCGGATTTAGCGTGGCGGTGTGGATGTAAAGTTGGGCCGGGCCAGGCTCAACTACAGGACTCTACTCGTCTTCTGTTTATAGCTTCTACCCTTTTTAATACTATCAAGCATGCCTCCCCCTTCCTTCAATTTTTTTTTTATAGTTCTTCTCTGCAGATAATGTCTATGCAATACATGTGCTAACCAAAATGTCTTTCTTATTACTCCTATCAGTTTCCCTTATTTTCCTATTCTCGTCAATAATTCTTATTTTCTTCACTCGTATCAGTCCATTTTCTCTGATTTCCCCCCCCCCCGCACAACTCAACGCTTTCCAGGTATATTTCATCTTTCTTTTGGTTGTCCTTATTTAGGTGCCATTTAACACCACACTCCATATAGAACATTTATAATATTTCTTTCCTAGCTTAATTGGTATAATCTTTGCTGTCACACTTGCTACGTTTCGCTTTTACAACAGCTCTCTTACATAGATATTCTGCTTCTTATTTATTCCATCATCAAACTTTCGATACACTTAAATAATTGCACTTTCTCCACAGCTTTTCCTTTCAAAAAATATCTTAATAATATATAATGAAATTTGATACCTTGCAGAAGTTGAGAATAAATTAATTTTCACCTCAAGTTTAAATGATGCCCATTTGCTTTCATTGGGTGCAGACCCAATACAAGAAACGAATCCTCTCTCTACTCTCTCTGTCTGTTTATTCGAGAATTTGCATTTCTTCGTTATATCAATATCAGAGCTTTGTTTACTTACACCACAGCTTTCCTTTTTTTTTCAATCCCCACTTGGCGCCCTCAAATTTTACCACTATTTCCCCACGCAGTTAAGGGTTCTTCGTGACTTTTATTTCCGCCACTGCTTACAAACGTAGATAGGATAAAATGGATTTTATGGGCGTTAACAGCACAAACGTAGATGTAATAATAACTGACAGGAGATGAATGAAACAATAGCTGAAACACCATATATCTTACGGATTTTGTAGCTCAGTGTAGAGTCGTGGTTATTACGAGCTCGTATTTTCAATTCGAAGCCTTCTAAAAGCACTAAAAAGCTCCGGGATAGTAACCCCCAAAATTATATGGAGATCAGAGTAACGAAGACGAAATTCTTTCAAATTTCAATATCCGGCAGCCGTGGTCAATTATCGCCTGTCTCCAGTTGAAAATCATACTGTAGAAAGTGGTCACTGTTTGTTGCCATAGATTTCCTGTCTAAACATACCAACAAACGGTGTATTTTTTCTGTTATGAACACTCCTAAAAATATCTCAACGTCATCAATGTAAGTGATGTCATCCCCGAATTATCGACAACATCCCCCAACTTTATAATTTTCTCGGTCAAAAATTTATAGAAACCGTGCAAAACTCCACTTACACCCTCCCAATTTTGACTTTACCTCACCCCCAAACTGAAAATCCTAGCGGAATCCTTTACTAGAGCAGAGGAAGTGACGTGATAGCTTACCTATTGTATATTCTACCAGAAGAAATTGTGTTCGTTGAAAACTGTCATTTCTTGGTTCATCAGACTGAGATCAATTTCAACTCCGAAAATACAAATTAAATTTTAAAACAAACAAATATACTTTTACTCTGTAAAAGCAGTGCGCTACAAACTACCCCGACAAGACAGAAAAAATTCTAACGCTATTTTTTTTTTACTATATTAACGGTCATCATAGGTCTACAGGTAAACATCGAGAAAACAAAATACATGATAACAAGCCGAAGCACAGGGAATGAAGGAATTAAAAACATAAGAATTAGGGATGAGGTCATAGAGAAAGTAAACAAATTTAAATACTTGGGAGCATACGTAACAAGCAAAAATGAGGTCACGGAAGAAATAAAAAGTCGCTTAGTATCGGGGAACGCATGTTTCTACTCAGTTCAAAAACTTCTAACATCGTGATTAATATCAAGGAAATTGAAATTAAAAATATACAGAACGGTTATTCTGCCGGTAATACTTTACGGTTGCGAAAGTTGGAGTACGACCCTAGCAGATGAACATAAATTGCATGTATTTGAAAATAAGGTTTTGAGAAAGATATATGGGCCGAAACGGGACGAGATGACTGGAGAGTGGAGGAGACTGCATAATGAAGAACTCCACGGACTGTACGATTCACCAGATGTTGTAAAAATAATGAAATCGAGACGACTAAGGTGGGCAGGGCATGTAGCTCGGATGGGGGGAAAACGAAGATTATATTCTATCCTGGTTGGAAGGCCCGATGGAAAGAGGCCATTGGGAAGACCGAGACGTCGTTGGGAGGACAATATTAGAAGAGATCTTCGAGAAGTAGGTGTTCGTGATGAAAACTGGCTTGATACTGCCCAGGATAGAATCCAATGGCGAACGTTTGTTACTGCGGCGATGAACTTGCGAGTTCCATAAGCCATAGAGTTAGTTAATATTAACGGTCATTAAAAAAACTTTCATATTATTATTATTGAATCGTTGTACGAGTGAGTCTGACTGCATCCACTTGTCACATGGTTTTGAAAGCTGCCGAGCACGTTGTAGTAAAATGGTTCGCCCACATCTCCTCATTCACATGGCTTGCTGACCAGCTTTGTATTTCCTGTAATGCATAAGAACAATTAATTATGTCTCCTTTAATTAAAAATAGTTTTCTTACGAAATATAGTTAAAACAGCTGGTAAGTTACAACAGCTACATGCTAATTAATAAATGTGTCAACATGAGAACATTTCCTACTGCATAAAGTCATCAACAGCCAATGACCGGGCAGTTGTCTTCTGCAGCTGCTTTTCGTTTTCCTTCGTCGTGATCATAGAGCAGTTGATTCACCAACTGAACTTTTAAAAGTTTGGTAATTCCTGGTCAAGTAGAGGAACAGAAAAAGACAAAACATTTGATAACCGATACTATTTCATAATTTCACTGCGTATTTTCCTTTCACTGTGATTCTGTGAAGGTGAACCAAAGAATGGCTAAAGGCGTCAAAATGCCAAGAAACTTCCGTGTTTTGTATTGCTTTAAAAATAAACAGAGAAAATGGCCAGTATATACTTTTTTTTATTCTGTTGAGGAGATACAAGCGGTGTCCAAAAACTACATAGTGCGTACTTCCAAGTACATACTTCCCAGGAAGTGACGTCACAAGTTTGGTCCAAAAGCGCCAAGTTCGCAAGTGCGCGAAGATACAGTCTTGTGTGCTAGGTCTTGTGCACTTATGATGTCACTCCGCGCAACTAGAGTAATTTGTACTGACTTGAACGACTATATTTGTAAGTAAAATAATGAAAGTTGATATCAGTATTGTGTTCAGCAAAATTACATTACCGTGAACGAATTATGTTGGGAGCTGCTGCTTAATAGCGGAAGGTGTTACTACAAGTAATGTATCAAAAGCTGTTAAGACATTTTATACCCTTGTAGAAGAGTGTACTTTTTATTAGTGTGTTAAATCTGGGAGGTAGATTTACCTCGTGTCTAATTCAAGCTTTAATTGCTGATTGTAAATTTAGATTGATCTAGAACACGAAGATTGTCCTAATAATATATTATGGAATCAAAATGAATTAGTACAAGGAGGAAATAAAATCTGAGTGAGGGCATGATGTGATATAGGTCCAACTTCTTAAAATATCGTGATTACAACTTCTCCATGTAGTTCACAAATTGGCAGTAACCTAACGAAACATATCACAATAATTCTCCATATAAGTTACTTCTTGTTGAATGTATTTTGAATGCTATTTTTTCCCCTTATTTCGGATACGTAGAAAAAGAATGTGATGGAAAGTCAAGAGGTAATCTGAGTGTGACACATGCCCTTGCGTATTGTGTCCTTGTACTTACGTCATCCCTTGATTTTACATCACATTCTGCATTTTACACATCCGAAATTAGGAAAGTTACAATGTTGGAAGCATATTCAACGCAATATAACAGAGGTAACTAATATGAAGAATTACGCATATTAAGATTCAATTAAGCTAGATTTTGTGTACAAATTCTCTATGAACGATAACGCCCTGTACTAAAATATTGTGCAAGGGTATAAATGGACGAAAATAGCTAACCGGTGAAACTAGGCTTACCGAATTATTGAATTCAAATATAATGTACACGATATGCAAAGCATATAGTGGTGGTGGCCCTAATTGTGTATTATGTGCGCAACTTCGAGTTTTACGAAGCAAGTATTACTTGATATAAAGTGTCATTTATTTAACATAATGCCAGTTCAAACACTTTCAACTTTAACATCCTTCCGTGGGGATTGAAATGCACAAAAGCATCAATGGGCATGGCATACTCGCCTGATAAGTACATGCACCGTTAATTAATAATATGATTTTTTTAAGAGGAACACACATATTATAATTATCAGTGATGTTAGTAAACAAACAATAATAATTTAGTCCTGCATGAACATCCAGGGTAAACATTTTATTTTATCCGCAATTGGCGCTGCGGTCAAGTATGCATCAAAAACCCATTTAGCGAAGTACGGACTGGAAGTATGCACTAGCAAGTACGCACTTCGAGTGTGCAAACTCGAAGTGCATACTAAGGCTTTTGGACACAGCCTAAGTCATCTAAAAATTATTCCCAATTATACGTAAGACTTCCTTTTTCGATCTTAGCTTGATAGGAGACTTATCTCACTGTCAACTGTCGAGAGTAACAACAAAAGAATGCAGAGGAAAAGACAACAACAGGTAATTGCAAAGGTATTTGTGGTAGCTGATTATACTATTGTTGTATCCAGACTTCTTCCTTCTGTCTTTCTATTATTGTTGTTTCTGCTATTCTGTTTCATCTTCATAATGCTTCGATCGTGGCCATGAAAATCTCAAGGTTATGGCAGGCCTTTTTTCATGTAATGACTTTGTCGTTAAGTATGCGTAAAAAAAATAATAACTTATTTTAAGTGTGTGGTAATTGAACGTTCGAAGTGAAAAAAAAAAAATACCCACATCCTGTCAACTCTACTTTTATTATTGTGATGGGCACAAGGAAAACAAAACTCGTATATTTTTCGATTCTCATTATTAAATTACTGTTTTGTTCATGACATTATTTTCGATTTCAGCTTTTCCATTTCATGATGCAAACCTATTCCAGACTTGTCAACCTAGAGAAGTGCTAATGCGTGAAGTTTGCTAACCTAGAAGGGGATAAAGGTGGGAAATTGCGTGAGAAACGAAAAACATACCAAAAGAGTTACAACAAGGACGTTATAATATATAAAAGCATTATAAAAATCACACACAGTGTACGGTCAGTTTTCAGAGTAGGACTTACTTGAAAAATTATACTGAACTAACTGTTTTTAAAGTTATTGAAATAGTTTACGTTCTGATCAGTTCAACAATTCTTCTGCATAACATACATCTACCACTATGCCTTTAAATGCTGCCAATTTCAGAAAGTATTTTTTGTATTTTTTAAAAGCTTTTTCTTCACTTTACAGCACAAGCTCTAAAGTTGCACTTTCTCTCAAAATGTGTGAGTTTGCAGATTCTTTGCGTGAGAGCTAGAGTTGATGCTTTAATGCGTGAGAGTTGACATGTCTGTTATTAATTTTGTTATATTTATTTATTTTTATAACAAACTCTTAATACAAGCCTGAGGTTATCCTACAACAAATATCGCCATCAAAAGCAGTTGGAAAAGATTCGGACTTGGCCTTATTCAAAGTACCATCTCAGCATTTGCCTAATCCGACTGAGGGAAACATGGGGAAACCTCAGTTAAAGTAGACGGTAGGTAGGATCGAACTCACGATCTTTTGAGTGCAAAAGCGACCTCCGAGCTATGTCAAATATAGGGATGAAAGAACCTTAAATTCAAGTTCAGGAATGCATTTGGTTTGTCAGCTGTTTTAAAAATCTCGTATCGCTGCAATTCTTTCTTTACTTATTTCTGTGCTATATGCAGGTAGTGTTTCTGCCAGACTCACCCCCCAAAAAACTTTCGGCTAAAATCCGATAAAAACCATTCAAAACTCCATTTACACCCCCCTCAAACTGAAAATCCTGGCGTAATCCCTATGTGCGAGGTTAGCAGAATAATTTACTGGTTACATATTTTACGTAAATTCCGTGTACTTTACTAAGAATTTAGTTGGCGTATAACTGTTTCTTACGCAAACGTAGAAAACCTAATTTGCTTTCTAGCATTAATAATTTGGAAACTAATTGTATTAAAAGATATTTTGGTTTAAATTGTTGACCTGTTAATCGAACTGGTGAGCTTCTAAGGACAGAGCTTACAGTTTTTAAGTAAGGTGGGCTCCGAACCACACCGTTCAGTATGACCATGCTCACAGCAAGCGAGCATACTATAACTTCTCGATAAATCAGAGATTTAATTTTCAGATATCTTTCACTATGAAATCGCTATTTATTAAATCTGCGTTCCGCAAAGCATTTTCAAGTGCGGACGAGCTTTATTAGTTGGTATATTGAACAGACCAGCCTGCGCCTGCCCAAGGACAAGCCTCGAGGACCATTTGTGGTCCGCGGACCACAGTTTGCGAAACGCTGTATTAAACCATTTCCTGCAACCTGTATAATTGACAGCTTTCTGTAGACAATATTTGGAAAGAGGGAGAGAGTGATATCTACTTGCCAGAGGTGAAACTCGGTCACTTTTGATGGTGACCTGTTTCAGCTCTCCAACTTGGACGATACTAGAATTCTCCGCTGGTCATGGTGGGGATGTTAATTCCTCTAAGATCAGCTACTACTTTTCGGATTTCCGGTAACGCTATTTTTCTTTTCCTTTTTCGTCGGTTTGTGTAATGTGGACATAACTTAGTGTAATGTGGGGTGTCAGATCATAAAAACAAAGGGGAGTACAAACCCCTTTTTTCATTAGCTTGATGTCTTAAATTTCGTATTGAACTTTAGTTGCCCAATCTGTCAGTATTCATGTCCACACACTGTCCACACATTTTTTTCATACTTGTAATTTTGGATGCTGTCGCTGTCGGATTAGTTTTACGCATAATAATGGAATGCGACTATATAAAAAGTTCGCACGAACTTTCCTTCCACTAATGCACTACCCAAGGCTGTGTTCGTCATAGTGTACGATAACAAAACTCAGCATAATTAAAGGTCATATTCGCAAGAACGAAATCAGCTCTTTAAGTTATAGTGTTCTTATTTAGAAACGCGCATGTAAAACAAACGCAAATATACAGTGCAAAAAAAAAAAATAATGTGCATTTTGTATATTTATAAATATCAGACATACTTATAAGTTGACGAGAAATGTCTCAAAAATATACTATCACAAGTACGACAGTCCTATAATAGATCGAAAACTAACGAACCCATTTCCCATATTAGTGAGAAACCAGATATGCAAACGGATTTGGTCGCAGTTAGAGAAAGTTTAGTAATCTCAAACAAATAAGTGTTTCATAATCTTTCACCTATAATTTTTATCGGAAGGATCTCGGTTCAAACTCCCGGACCGATCATTTTGACTGAGATGCTTCCGGTTTTCCTTTCATTGATAACGGGCAAATATCAAAATAATAATCCTTTTCAGTTGTTTAGACCCTCTTGATTTTTAACCATTCTGATAGCAACTAGGTGATGTCTCACTCAATACGTACGAACCGTACAATTTGAAGCGACATGTAATCTTAGTAATATCATAGACCTCATAATAGATAGACTTAGCACGTGATTTTGAATCCATCAGCTAGATAGCTCTGCAATAGACGTCATATTCTACTATGAGGTCTATGGCAGAGCAACCTAGCGGATAGATTCAAAATCACGTGCTCTGAACAAAAGTCCATTAGTTTTAGCGCAGCCAGAAATGGGGAAGCGTGATAAGTCTATCTATTATGAACGAGGTCTATAGTAATATGTTGACATTGTTCAGAAATTACAATATATTTTACCTTTAAAACAATTAATTTGAATACAAGTTGAGTTATTCTATTTTTAAAATTAAATCTGGTATCTCTCTCTCTTTACAGAAACAGAAGCTGCCAATTAGTGAAAACTCATTCCAGCAGTCTAATGGAACGATCGAAGATCCCTGGGCTGCAAGCCCATTGGGGGATACAGGACCAAAATGGTCAGGTGAGTAATATTAATAACGTGCTTTAAGAATTCTGAGTTCAAAAAAAGTCTGCGAGACAATTGAAAGGTCACTTGATTACCGATTTCAACTAATTTTAAAATCGTCGAGATCAAACTTTTGTTTCATTTGTGAACTTGGTTTGATTTAGTTCCCAACTTTGTTATTGTTGTTGTTGTGGTGGTGGTGTTCGATTTTGTTTGAAAATACTTAAACTTCCGTACTTTAGTCCTATGATCACAAAATTTAGTTTTGGTAGGATCAGCGATTCCGCCAGGATTTTCAGTTTGGGAGATGTAAAAGTCGAAATTGGAAGAGTGTAAGTAAAGTTTTTTTTCGGTTTCTGACCGTAAAAAAATAAGGTTGAGGCGGGGGTGGGGTGGGGGTGTGCAGTCGCGAATTTGCGGGATGACACCTCCGTAGGGGGGTATGGCAGAATCACAGGGTAGGATAGTTTACCTGTAATGAATAATATACAACTTCAACCGTACATCATATAAGCAGAGGTTCTGCCAGACTTCCTCAAATGAGCGTTGACAATCCCCTAGATTCTCGAACATACCCCAAACTAAAATTTTTACAGTCAAAACTTGACAGAAAG
>JAGDQP010001675.1:83275-117347 GCA_022664845.1 Lepisma saccharinum
ATTTCGATAAAATTTTTGTTCGATTTCTCATCCTTTTCTAAATGAACGATATATGATCTCAGTGATTCGTTTTGGATTTAAACGATATGTAATATTTGATATATCGATTACTTTTGCATTATCCATCGATATTGATATTCGATATTAAAATTTGGAAATCTCATAGTTCTAGATATGTGTAGTCAGTATTTCTGGTTTTTCAAAAATCCCTTTTTGGGAAGTACTTTTAAATTTAAGAAAAAGGGGGTAAGAATGTAGGCTGAAGCTACATGTGTGTAAAGCTCCTGGGAGAATAGGCTTATTAAATCATAGGTTAACTTTGTTCTTATGGCCCAAATTGATATTTCTTACTATGTCCTGAGTCAACAAGACATTTTTAAATTAGTACAGAACAGACAAATCAATACCTCTGTCGGAATCCCAACCAGAACTGACATGTGAACTAAAACTGTTGTTTCAGACAGTTTTTAACATTCACAGCTTCGTTCATAAACATCTTTGCGCTTTTATATGCAAGGACAGTATGTCCAATTGTCCATAATTATGTCTCAACCTTCAAGTAGCATTCCCAGGGCAAAATTTTACTGAACAGGTTTAGGCCCCAGTTAATGAAATAATGTTTTCATTGGGCAAAAGTTAGGATGTAGTAGCACCTATTCTCTTCACTTTAGGGATCTAAGCATTTTACATGTTTTGAATAAAGATGTGCCACGTGATTTGGTGTAATTTCGGATTTCTCTCAATAGATCAGAATGTCAAAATTATTGAAAACTTGTCGTGCTTTTATTTTCTCAATTTGGTTTTCTTCCTTTATATATGATGCGTGCTACGTTTCAATGTGTGGTCTAGAACCTTTCAATTGAGTCATAAATCATTACGCCACAGCAGTTAGGGGCCTTGAATTTTGAATTTTATTTATGACCTTTAGGCATCTAAGGCTCAGGCCGGGATAGGGGAGGGGAAAGGATTCGGGAGGGTGTCGGCCAGGGCCTATGTTGAAGGTGCCATCCCGGCATTTGTCTGGTGACACTGAGGAAAATCTCTGGAGAAACAGTTAGGAGACTATTACAGGAACTAGTGAAAAAAAAAATATATAAATATAACCTGTTTTTCTTTAAAACCGACTGGCTGTCATTGACTTTTTCCCTTGAAAAGACGCCGAAATTTACAATCAAGATCACGACATTCATAAATTCTATTACTTTCTGCATAAAAAAAAAAAATTCCAAAAGGATATCGTTTGATGGAGCCATATCTATTTAAAACAGGAAACCCGGTGGTACCTGGTAGAAGAGTCACCAGGGCTCTGCAAGTCGGTGGTTGAGAAAAACTGTGCTTGAGACCCTTTTTTTCTGCGAGAGAGCACTATCGTATTTAGAAAACTTTCAAAACTGATTTTTGCAACTGTTCAACGCAGTGCCTTGTTCGCTGGGAACCACCGATCTTTCTCAGATGAATAGAACTGTTAGTTTGGACGGGACAAATCATAACAAGAATTATTGTTGCAAAGGTCTTGAAAAACAATTTTTGTTCATAAAAGCATACTACTGTACCTTCAGTTTCAGTTACCGATAGCATAATTCGGTTCTACGCATAACATATACGATGGAATTAGGTATTATCAGTTTTTGTTTCCCTTAATTTTACATTTTTAGTATGTCTACAACGCAACCCTTGAATATTTTTTTTGACTTTCGCTAAAGTTTAGTGTATTCAATTTCATTTAGTTACAAACTCTTTTCTCTAGCAGTAAAGTGCAAATTTCTGTGCAAACTATGCTACGTATTGGTCGTACTTTTAAATACAACTCAAAAGAGGAAAATAAATTAAATTGTTTCATTAATATACTTAAAGTTTTTTTTTAAAAATATAGTCTCAATTTTTCAAAGCGGAGGCTGAGTATGTCATTCAATAACGTCAATCACGCTACACATAGTTCTGCCATCTTGTGTGAATCTTGTTTAGCGATGGATAACTCAGAATACTTGAGAATTCTCCAATTTGTTTTTCAACACCTTCTGTGCTTAAGGTTAATGTAAATTAACGCTCTCTAAAGGTAGATGGCAGCACAATCTCTAATGTATTTTTATCGTTGCACGAAATTGCTCCTACAAATTCAAGTCTAGACAGTTCAAAGTTTCAGAGACGAAAGTTTTTAACAATTTCAAGAGTTCAAATCGTGCCAGCGTTGCCTGTTCATTGTTGAAAAGGGCCAATCAAGCGATGTCAACAATCAACGTGTTATTTAGAAGAGAACTCTTGAGATGGCTATGAACTTTCTTCCCTGAAAGTTTGAACTCTCTAGACGAATTTGTAGAAGCAATTTCATGCAACAATAAAAAATACATTAGACATATACGGAGATAGTGCTGCCATCTTTTGTTACAGATCGTAGCTTTACATTAACCTTAATGTATTGTTTCTGTATCTTCGTTTTATGTGTCTTGTTGTGATTCGTGTCTTTCTACGTGCCGCAACAGATAAAGAAGTTATAAACAAATTAATTATAACTGGAAGTAACACAGTAGAAACATAGTTGAATATTTTTATAAATTTCTTTTTGTATAAGTTTATTGCATTCAGTACTTAGTTTCACTGCATTTTTAACTTGTTCTGAAGTTGTATTTCTAAATTAAAGGTTAAATTTAGTAGTTTAAAAACAAGATAATATCAATGTTCAAACTACTATCTTGAAGAAAAAAAACACGTCTTTTTCAGTCAATTAATTTCGCTCTAAGCAACATTTACTATCAAATGGGTAATTAAAATAGCTATTAACTGTAAGCTAATATATAGAGAATACTTTTATGGGTATTATTACAAAAAGTATGACGTATGTACTGTATAAAGAGACGATCAATGTTTCACGGTATAATTTTCACTTGGTTAAAAAAATGGTTGACGAAACTATAAACAAGGTTAGAATCATCCATACAAATATTAATAAACTCTTAATAGAAGAAACTGAAAAGCGATAAAATTGACTTTCACAAATCAGTATTGTTGGCGTAGTAATCTTAACGTGTTATGTTTTATACCAGTGATTTTCAACTGCCGGTCCCAAATTCATACATTTTTTTTATTTAACACTCATTCTGTGCTGTCATCTTTTGGACGTTAAAGAAACTTCTAACTTACTGGCATCTTATCGGTCCTTGAAAAGTTTTTCCTGTAGTTTGACGGTCCGTGGGTATTAAAAGGTTGAAAACCACTACTTTATACTACTCATATTTCAAGGGTTAACAAAGGATAGATATTTCATCCGTATAATTATGAATAATTATATCCAATGTGAAATGCCATTGCGGGCCAAGAATTAAAGAAGGAATCCTTGTTTTCCAAAAGGTGTAGGCTAGCCTACATCCAAGGTACCTTAACATTCTTTCGCTTGTACGTTCAAGATTAATATTCTTGTTTTAGTCGTTCTTACACGTTATTTATATACATGAAGATGTTTGTAAATGGATTCAGTCAACATTCCAAGCACTGTAGTTTAGTGGTTATGATTGCTGACTTGGGAAAAGGACCGCAGAGGCGTCGTGGGTACAAAAATATTTGTATCAGCTTATTATATCTCAAAGGTAATGTCGTATTTTTTCACCGTGAGGAAAAGAACAATAACTTACCTGGAACACTACCGTTAGTCAGGAAAATAGTCTTCATCGGACTTCACAACACTCAGCCACCTCTCACTCAACCAGTTGTCGAATCCCCCGCTGAAAGAAGTGACCGGTTTTGGAGGCAAAGAACTGACTTATTGCTCGTCGCATGTCATCCTCATTTTGCAGTGCTTTCCCGGAAAGATGGTCTTGCAGGCTGCGAAGTGCAAGATGTGGTGAAAACGCCAGGTGGGAGAGTTTCTCCCAGCCACATTCCTCGATCTTAGCACACGTCCTTCTTGCCGTGTGTTGGCGCGCGTTATGATCGTGGATGAGCACACTCTTGCGATTAACCAGAACGGGACGTTTCTCCAACGATGCAGTCCGTAGGCGTTCCAGCTGCTGACAATAGAGATCTGCATTGATGGTCTGGTTACGTGGCAAGATATCAATATGGATTATGCCATGGATATCCCACCAAACACTCAACATCACTTTGCAGAGTTGAGATCCTGTTTTGACAAACTTTCTGCGTAGCCCCGTTTAGGTACCCTAAATAACAGAAAAAGTTTAACTAAATATATATGTATACCACTTTTCAGGGTTTTCCTAATCTACACCTGACAGATATACCACATATGACACCTAGATATACCCCTTACTGTTACCTTCATGTCCTTACTCTGGAAAGTGTGCTTGCCGAAGGATCCATCCGACATAGACGGGTTTCCTACAAAGATGGGGAAAATTTACGCGCGGACAGAGCAGACACTACTGCCTGTAGATGCCTATTCAGCCAATAGAAATTAAATAAATTACTTCTATCAGACCAGTGGTTAGAACAAATGTCCATGTTGATCATAAGGTGGAGCCGTCACTGATTCCAACCACTGGAATTTTATTTCAGATCAATGTATGACTAAACATATTTCAATAGAAGCTTTCAGAGATGCACACTGAAGGTAGTTTTCAGCACAACCAGTAAAAAATGGCACTGCAATTGAGAACATTAAAAATGCAAGACTCAAGAAGTCATGGTATCTTATCATAGAAACGTGACTGGATGTATATGCAACTGATAATATCAATATTTTTATAATTCACGGTAACGTTTCTCTTTTGAGCAGAAATTATTTCACTCGTTACGCATCAAATTTTTGCAATGTTCAAGTGTATTCATAACCTGTAAGTTTCATTTAGTAAAAATTTAAACTTAAAAATAGATTTTTTTAAAAAATATCAGACTTCATTTAATATTAAAATTGATTTACAAAATTTAAATAATCTTTCACTTTTTTTTCTGTTTCAGATTTGACAAAAAAAGAGAAAGCCCAAAGAGTAGGAATAACCATTCTGAAGTTCGTTGCCATCATCACATTTCTCTATTTCTTCATTTGTTCTTTGGATTTCTTGTCCACCGCGTTTAGGTTATTAGGAGGAAAGGCTACAAGTAAGTACGATAATTGTCTTTCAACTACTGCGGAAGCAGGTCTACTAGTTTTATAATACTATGTTAGAAGGTGTCACTGAATAATAAGATACTTTCATGAATTTTTTTTGTTAACAAGAATATGTACAAGAAACGAACAAAAATATTTACATTTAAAAGAATAATCACAATGAAAAGAATATAATAATAATTCACAGCGATATTCAGTCCACTGCTGGATAAGGCCACTCCCGGAGGAATGAGTTGGTCTACTGCTGCCACGCTGACCAGACATGTTGGGAGAGGAGAGCCGAAGCTCTCAACTGTGATCACCACTGTTTTTTTACTCATAGCAGCTGCCCAATTGCATCACGATGCTGGATGGGTACCTTTCCAGACCCTCTCGCTTTCGAAAAAAAAGCCATTGGAAGAGACGGAATCGAACCCGGGACCCCATGATCAGCCGTCAGCGACGGTAACCAGAAGACTAACAGGACGGTCATACATGAAAAGAATATTTACATAAGAATAATTACATGAAAAGAATATTTGCATAAGAATAATTACATGAAAAGAATATTTGCATAAGAATAATTACATGAAAAGAATATTTGCATAAGAATAATTACATGAAAAGAATATTTACATAAGAATAATTACATGAAAAGAATATTTATATGAACAAGATTATTTACATGAAATGAGCCAGGATATTTACATGAAATAAATATTTAGCATGAAATGAAAATACGCGGGAGGATTATGAACTATTGTCGATGTTGACTTTTTTTACCTAATCACCCATGCAGTATCATTTTAGATTTTCTTTTCCGTTTCTATGCTCACAATTGAATTAAAATTTAATACCGGTGTAAATATTACCCATTTCTCTTTGTCTTTAAATGTTCGAAAGTCAACAAGCTGTATTACGAGATATATTTTCTCTTCTTTTGTATATTCTGATATAAGTTACCTTATGGTGTAAACAGCACAAATAACTTTTTTGTTCTATTTCGTATATCTAAAAGCAAAGATTATATAAAGCATTAAAGGTCTACGCATTAAAAGTTAGAGATTCGAAATGCAGTATATACAATGGTAATTCGGGTAAATGTAACCCACATTTGACGTTCCCAGGCTGTGAAATTTCGTACTTAGGAAATGTTCAGTCAGACATTTTCAACCGATCTGATTGTACTTTGTAGAGAGTAGGGAAGGGGGATACGTTTCGTACCGGAACTCGCAAATCAGATCCAAAGCTGATCATCAAAGATCTAATTAATTTTGTTAGAGACATATTTATCAATTTTTTAAAATCTTAATTTCCTTGTGTTTTTTTTAAAACTATGATTTGAATTTCAGGTGGTGTGTTCCAGAATAGTGAAATTTTAAGGAATCCTGTTGTTGGAGTGATGATAGGAGTCTTAGCCACTGTTCTTGTACAAAGTTCTTCCACATCGACATCGATAGTCGTCAGTATGGTGGCTGCTGGGTGTAAGTAAACAACTTAAGTTGCTTATTTTTATTTAAGTTGTTATTTGAGTAAATAAATTCAATATCCATCAGAGAATTTTGTATTAAGGAAATCCTTAACAGCACACGATAGTCTCAGAAATGTTTCATACAGATAACTCTGCAACATTGGTAACATTACATCAACATTTCAGCATCTGTCTGCAAGGTTTCAGATATGTTTCAGTTACGCTCAAATGTCCGCCTTTGTCACGGTTATATTCTGATAATGTTACAGTAACAGTGCAATGATGTTATGGTGAAATGTTAAGTATGTGTGACAAAATCAACAGTTTCAGACCAAACGTAGATAAACTATTACGTAAATAGTTCGACTTAACCCATTGTCTTCATTATGTTAGAACTGTATATCTACTATGGGTTCGTTAATCGTCTTACCCTTTCACTTTACATGTCAAGAGCATATTATAAAGCATAACATTTGCACGTGTACTATACAAAAAGTAAAAAAAAAAAAAAACTATCGTGCCCAGAATTCGAAACACAGACCTTCCACATGGTAAGCTAAAGCTTTACTAGTCGCGCCACAGCGGCTCTACAAGATAGTCACAAAAGTCATTCTATTACTCTCCTCACATCAGACTTCACTCATTATTTATCATTTACGCCCTTCCCATTAGGGTCTAGACGGCAGTTTCTAGAAAAAGAATTTATAGGGGTTTTGTTAGATTAATATGCAAAGTTTGGTTATGATCTGAATTTTTGACATCTGAAGATTTGCGTTTAAGCTACGGTTATTCATCATATATGGCGACATTTATGGTTCGTACCACAGGCGCAAGAGTTGATGGGAATGTTACAAAAGTACTGTCTCATATACCTAATTTGTAACCTAGAAAATGTTGCCGAACTTACGTTTACGTTACCAGAAAATTTACCCTTAAACTCGATTTTCTGTATCATAAATGGAACATTGCAACGTTTCTGAAACATATCCAGAATTTCATGTGCTGTTATAGTTGTTACTTCTGTAACTTTATTGAGAAAGTAAAACAATAAGGGTAATTAACGTAATTTTCTCATTAAAATTATATTTCCCCTACAATAGAAGCTTCTTGTTAAAATATCATAAACAAAGTAGAAGCAGCGATCATACCACAGTGTGATCTATGTAGCTCTAAGAATTTCTGTTAATGAACAAGTCTCAATTTTGCTGGCTGGTGATAGAAATTTAAGCCTCTCGAACTTCCCAGACAAATAAATTAATATATTCAAATTAAAGCTGTTATAAGTCATTATTTTGCGTGACTTAAATAGTCACTTATTAGCGTGGAAGGACTCTAACGAGAGAAGTACGAAATGAAGTATTAAAGATTTATGCCACTGTCACGTACTACCAAGCCTCCAATCACGGAGAAGCAACACAAATAGCAGACGACAACACCCATGTCATTGGCTACTGTTAGCGTGACGCAATAGAAAACATCCTCGCTGTTGCCTCGACGAGTAAATAAATGCTTGCATCTGTTTTCTGTAGTAGCTTCTCAGCGATTCAACAACAATACAACATTAAAATAACATACATTGTAGTTGTTTATAGAAAGAAACAATGAGGGTGCAACAGTATATGACTGAGGAAGTGTCATATCTGCGACCAAATTTTCAACAGCAAGGCTGAGTGTTTTCAAGTACACGTGACCTGTTTCCTTGGTGCAGTCAGATGCGGAAGAAGACCGTGCCCCATCTATAGTTCAATCGTTAAATCCGCGGTATACTTTATAAATTTTGTATCTCAATGAGAATATTAGGCCTCCGGTTTTGACCTATAACCACAAGAACAGCATAACACTTCTTAAAGTCCTACTGGGTAAGATTGGACTTCGTTTCTTTCTTGCCAACAAATCACCATAGCCATTAATGTGCTACTATACCGGTACATGCTTCAGAAATTTCATTAAAATATAAAAGAAAATACAACCGATGGATAGGTACTGAACCTGTAATTACCTTTAGATGTAAGTGCATTTTACACAAATATGACACTGATACAATATGTGTTTTGTTTTACAGTTATCGATGTTCCCGCAGCCATTCCAATTGTGATGGGTGCTAATGTTGGCACTTCTGTGACGAACACAATAGTCTCGCTAACACACGCTGCTGATAGAGCAGAGTTCGAAAGAGCTTTCGCAGGGGCTACGGTCCATGATATGTTCAACTGGTTGACAGTGATTGTTCTACTTGTGATAGAAGTTAGCACAGGTTAGTCATCCTTCTATTCCAGTAGAAATACTAAATATTGGTTAGTTTGTAGTTGAAACACAGCTAAAACGAAATCCATTAAAATATTCGTAACTACTGTGGGATTCAAAATTATGATTACGAAATCGTAATATGACATCACTGTGTTCAATTGTCACTTTTACACTCTCCACTTAGGTACAACTGTTGCTCTTATTCTGTCACTACTTAATCCTGTATTTGACTTCACTTAGCTATGAATTTTAATTTACAATAGCTTCACGTTATGTTTAATACTCACTCTTATTATTCCTACTTATCTATCGATCACACTTAACCTCAACTTACTTTGTTTGAAACTGACCCTTATAATCTCCACTTACACATCATTCCTACTTAAGCTCAAGATAAAAATAAAAAGATAAAAATGAATTGTATGGGCGGTAACAGCACTATGGCTTACGCCCGTCCCGATACGGGGAAGCCCCTTATCTTGGTCATGTCAAAACTTAGCTGTTTATTAATTAAAAGAATAAAACCCTATAAAAAATGAAAAAAAATGAAGGTTTTTACAAACAGCCTATTGGTGTAAATGGCCAGTATATCGATTAATTCATACGAAAGGTGTACAGAGTCTTTCGTATAACAAATTAAAACGAGGAAGGCTGTAAATCGGCTTTCACAAAATAAAACAAAAATACACTATAAAATTTAACAGCTAAGGGGCATAAACAGATAAAATAAACGGAAAGCATAAAACTCTCTGCAAAAACAAGTTAAAATATTACCTTTTGAGTTTAGGTTTATATTTCGCTTTCCCTTTTCTTCCCACGAGATTAAAATCCATATCCATCAGGTGGTCCTCTATCATGTCGGTATTCAAAGATGAACTGCGTTCGATAGTATCTGCAGACTCTTCCTGAGCTAATTGAGCAGACAAAACGTTCGTCAGAGTCTTAATGCTTGTAGTGAGAGGCGAAGTGCGAACTAATTTGGACACTTTATAGGGACTAAAAGTAGCCTTAACCCGTGGAGGTCTAGAGCTCTGCACAGGTGTTTTTTGTCCCTGACTCTGTGTCGGCATATTGCGACAAGTCTCTGATCCTTTGGGCGGCGTCGGAGGATCGTTATGCACATGAGACTCGGTTTGAGTTGATACATTAACTGTCTGGGTACCAACCGAGACAGTTTTAACTGCTAGTCTGGCTACAACATGTGAAAACGCACCAGAGGGAAGGGTGCGCTGAGTCTCTCTTAATCGACGTTTAGCATCACCAGCAGATATTCTCTCTAATACCATCAGCTCTCGAATTCGTTTTTCCTCCTGAAAAATAGGACAGTCACGCGACCAGGCCGTGTGCTCACCCTTGCAATTAACACACTGAGGTTTCAGTGACTTACAAGGATCCGCACCATGACTACTGGTTCCGCAAATTGCACATACAGCAGAGGTCGCCTTACACGACGTGCTGGTGTGTCCATAGTGCTGACATTTAAAACAGCGGAGCGGACTCGGTATATAAGGACGGACAGGTAAGCAATAGAATGCTGCCTTCACGTCCTTAGGAAGCTGTGGCATGGCAAACGTCAGAATTAACGAATTCGTGGGTTGCAGTTCTCCACTCTTTCTGGTTTTAATGCGCCTAATATTCACTACACCTTGGCTGGCAAGTTCATCCTTAATCTCTTCTTCAGGGACATCTTGCAAGTCCCAACAAGATATTACGCCCTGACTATAATTGAGTTAACGATGCGGTTCCACTTGAACCTCGAATTGTCCTAGGGTCGTCATTTTCAAGAGATTAGTTGACTATTTGTTAGTGGATGTCTCCACGAGCAAGGTGCCGTTGCGAAGCTTCTTAACATGTTTAAGTTCGCCGGCGACATAATGCAGTTGTTTTTGTATAATGAAAGGGGATAACCCCTTCAAACCACCTGGATTCTCTGCTTCATTCTTTACCTTAATAACAAGATATCGTGTGATAGTCGGTACGATACTTGTCTGTTCCTCTACTTCTATTTTCTTTCCGGTGTCACTGGTTGTTACGGTAACGATATGCGCCTTCTTTCTATTATCCTCAGTGACTTTCTCTTCATTCTGTCTCTTGGTCTTCTTTTCTTTGTCTGTGCGCGAAGGCGACTTGTTAGGATGTGGTGGAGCCATGATGAATTTTAGCCGTAAATGCCCACACTTCTCCGTCTTCGTTCTGAGGAGCCAACGAGGCTGCCGGGTACTACCCTCATCACCCTTGTCAGCAAGCTGACTTAAGCTCAACTTCCACCTTCTGTTTGACGCTGACTTGACCCTTATAATCTCCACTTAGCTATCAGTCTTACTTAACCACAACTTAGCGTTATGTTTGACACTCTCTTATAATTGCTACTTATCTATGGGCCTTACAAAACCTCAACTTCACTTTGTGTTTGACATTGACCTTTATAATAATCACAACTTATCTGTCAACCTGAACTTCACCCTATGTTTGACAATGACCATTATAATTTCCACTTATTTACCGATCTTACTTATTCTCAACTTCACCTTGTGTTTGACAGTGACATTTATGTCGTTTACTTACTTATTAATATACTTAACCTGAACTTTACGCTATGTTTGACACTGACGATCACAATCTCACTCAACCTCGTGTTATGTTTGATTTCACTCTTTACTTACCTATCAATCATACTTTAATATCACATTATTTTTGACAGTGGCCCCTAATCTTCACTTCCCTATCAGTCTTTCTCAACCTCATAATTCAACTCTCACCCTACACTAAACATACTCCCCTCCTTTGTCGGAATAAAAGAAAAATTTCTGACAGGACCAGATTAGTCGCATTCGGAAATCTCAAATAGGGTAAACATTAATAATTTCGATAAATTTGAAAATTCCCTGCTACATTGCATTTTTCACAGCACGGCATTACCAAGGATTGTCGAGTTACAGCAATCAAGCAAAATGAAGGCAGAATTTCTGGAGTCAGTGAGTTGCGAAAACATTAACTTGACAACTCTTGATAAAGCCGTGGCATTGTAAAATCCAATTCATCACGAAATTAGCTAACGCCATGAATTTACCCTGATTTGTGATATGCCAGCATTACGAGAATTGTTTTTCCAGTTCCAGAATCTGGATTTCGATCCCGCGAGTCCATAAATACTAGATACCTCAATTCCAAGGACAGATAATAATCTATGTTTTGTCATTTTTAAACCCTCGCCTCTTTCGGAGAAACAGTGCTAGATTGTATTACTTATACTTTGTGCAAGGGCTTATGGCGGGTGACCTTAAAGAACTAAAAGAACTGCGATAGGGCAGCCAATGAGAGGGGCACATTTTGGGGTCATTGATTCTGTTGAGTGGGTAAGCAGCAGATGGAGTTCACATTTCTTGAAGCGGTAGAAGTGTGTCTTGTCTCTGAAGCAATGTTGCCAAGCTACTCACGTATTAGCAACAACAAGAATGCAGTTGCAGACTGTTACAGTGAGCTGAAACTGCCGAGTGTAGATGTGCCAACGCTGTAGTGTTTATTTTATGCTTAATCTTCACAACTCATGTAGGTTGTGGGCAAGCAGACGACAATTATGGAAGAGGCCAAAAAAAAAAAAAAAGAACGAAACTCTCCAATTGTGTCTGGAGATATTTAATTGAATATCGCTCGTATGAATTTAATCATCATAATCCTATGGAAAAATTATAATAAAATCCACTTACTGGTCTTTAAACATCTTATGCACATAGAACCTTGCCATGACATCCTTTCTCCATTTGTTTTGTTTCTCTTTCAGGATATCTTCAATATACCTCAGATGCTATTGTGACTTCGTTCAATTTGAAAACGGACAAAAACAAGAAGATTGACCTCCTGAAAAAACTCACTCATCCATTTACAAATCTTATAGTCCAGGTTTGTTTCTTTTCAGTCATTCCTTTATCTCAACAGTTTATTCAAACTGAAATCAACTACGACCATAATGCATATTTTTCTATGTATATTTATTTTAATTGTTGACTCTAAAAGCCAACAGTTACAAGTGACGTTACAAATTAAAAAAAAAAAATAAGTTCTAGATAATCTTTTATATGTAACTCGAAATATGTGTGACACAACACTGTCATATTTCGTACATGAAGACATTAAAGTCCAAGGCTTCTTTGTATAAAATATAACAGTATTGTGTCACATATTTCCAGTTATATATAAAGGTTTACCTCGATCTTCTTTTCTTTTTACTGTAATTAATGTTACTTGTAACCCTTGGATTTTGGACCAGAGGTATACAAGCTCACCTCACGCTTACTCGCCCTCACAAGTCGATGGTCAGTGTGAGCGCGAGTGAGTTCAAGCTTATGAGCTTGATGTCAGCGTGAGCGCGAGTGAGTGCAAGTTTTGTAAGTTTGCAGTGAGCGTGAGCGCGTGTGAGTGCGAGACTAGAAGTAGAAATGGATTATGAGCGCGAGTGAGTGCGAGCTTTCATCTCATCTCATCTGAGTGCGAGCTTTGTGAGAGTGAGCGTGAGTGAGTGCGAGTGAGCGTGAGGTTGTAAGCTTTAAATGAGCGTGAGAGTGAGTGAATTTTTTAAGGAAATGACCACCTCTGTTCTCAACTCCTCAATTTTAACTTTCGATGTTCGAAATTAATTTATGTCTCTCGTCAATTCGTTTTATAAAACCTTAAAAAATTTATCAGCACAGGGGGTTCAAAGCTTGTTGAAAACCCAAGGTCAGTCAATTTTACTCGTTTTTATATTTATTCACTCGCATTTCATAGGTAATTTATTTGTTTGTAAAATTCTAGCCCAATTTTTGAAGCCATCTTCTCCTATATCAGAAATAGCCTCCTCGCTAGTATGATAGACATCTTGTTATGAAGGTACTTGGTGTTCATATAACGACAAGTCAGATACTTAGGATTTAAACATAGTCCTTTCCAATAAAAAAACACCATTGGTTCATCTTTGTCAGCAACCTCTCCCGTCTTCTGGCAATGGTAATCATTACTGTTGAACTCAACGTACATTAATATATAAAACAGACTGGCAGCTATGGGCTATGTTTGTCACAAACTTAGAAGGATCACGTACGTCGGTTTGCATTTCTCCGAAGGTAGGGAAGGGAAAAATAGGGATAATAGGTGGTAAAACAAAGAAACCTCTGGAAGATTACAGTCAGTATGGCAGCAGCAGATCTCGAACCTGCGACCGTAACCACTAGACCATATGTAGTGTTAAGTATATGGGCTAAGTATTATTGTTGTTTCAAACAAATCAAGAACAAACTCTCTGCGTTATATTCAAACCAAATCCAGTTTTAAATGGAAGACCCTATAGCCAAGCATATTACTCTAGGACAAACGTCTAGAAATTATATTTTATTAGTAAAGCTGTGCAATGTGTACATTGTGATTTGTGTCGTCTTATTTACATGATAAAACATAACTTATCTTGTGTTTCTTTTCTTCATTTTTCGCAGTTAAATAAAACTGTTCTGGAAGGGTGGTCTACCAACAACCCTGCATATGAGAACGCTACTCTCTTGAAGGAGTGGTGCAAGACGAAGAAGGTGTTGGCTCTAGAGGAAGTCACTTTCCAAACAAATGTTACGGACCTTGTCGAAGGACAAAATATTACGCAATTGACAAACGTGACAGAACTTAAAAATGTTACGCACACCATCGGTATACAGCAATGTAAGTATGACAATAGTCGTTTCTTTTTTTATCTTTCCTTTCTTCTTCCTTTAACGGGCAACTAAGTAAATGTTTGCTCATTGTTTAATAATTGTTATCCTATGCCGTAATCACCTAAAGTCAACAATTGCATTGCTGAGTATCCTTCATTGCAGAGTGTATCCGTTTATCCTTGTAGAGGTGCAGGGTTATTTTGCTAACAGGGACCAGTAAATTGAAAATGTATTAGTAGTTCAATGGGCCAGTGAAAGAACGAGATAACCCACACATATACGAGTGTATCTATTATTTTCTTACTGTCGTCTGCCTAGTTGCTGGAGGTACCCTGGAGGCTTCAGGGTTCATCTAATTGCAAACAGTGGTACAACAAATTGTAGACAGATATCAGAAGACTGTGAGGAAATAGTAAACACACTGTTATTGTGTGTTTGCGCTATGCATCATTCTGATGTAAACAGAACATCGAACACTCATATTTTATTCAGTTGATGCGAGAAGGAATGGTTAGGTATTTAGCAAGCACCTGGGCGTTATGTCGAAGTCGCCATCCTCATATTTTCTTGGTATGGCTCAACGAATAAAAGAGAAGAAAAAAAACTTGGCCAGGAAGACGGCCTCTAAACTTGAACCCGGGTCTCCCGATTAGGAGGAGAACACACTTCCTATGAAGCACACGCTTAGTCTGGTTGAGTACCATTTAATAGCTTACTGAAATAACATTTTGTTAATAACAAGGGACGAGTGAGTTTACGGATTGCGAGATACTAATTTATTTTCAGCAACAATTGCAGCTTCCATTTAAGAGCATCCTATCAACAAGTACAAGCATCAGCAAAGACTGTAATGAGATCATAAATATCACATCGAAATCGTAATCAAATCGCATGCATTATTTACAGAAATAATGAAATACAAAATTACAAAAAAAAATGTATGCAATAACGTGCGTTGAAGAAAGACTATTTATCACAAAATTGTCATTGTATGAATGTGATTTACATGACTCATCTGGTGAGCAGCAAAATAATCATCATCACAGAATAATGTCCCAAAAGTGTCTGCACACAATCCTGAAGTTATTACTAACATTTCCTTAAAACTAATTGTACCCGTTATTGAAGGACGAAACGAACTTTGGTCTGTGAAAGTTAAATTTTGTTTACCTGCAATGAATTTTGAATAATCGACGTAAAACGAAAAAGGCGGGAAAACCCACTTCCATTGAGGCTTATATTGGGCTATATAACATGAAAGAAGTACGAGTATACATGTGTAAAGTTACGAAACAGGATAAAGAATCGTATAAAAATTAGTGTAAGCATTGAAAATAGTGCATAACTTGCAAAGTGTTCAAAAACTAATGAATGTAAATGATGATAATATTGACAACAAATGACGCGGATTCGTGGACCGGATCCATTGGTCCATCTTTAGTTTGAACCTGTGTATTCGTGTCCATCAGTAAACAGCGAATTGTGTAAATTTGAATGAGAGAGGGGAAAATTATGTTTATCGTCATGTTGAATCCTTATAGTAAAATACTCATTAAGGAAAATATGTTTCACAAATTCCAAGCATAATTTTAATGGAATTCAAAATTGAATGATCAAATTGACATGCGATACTTGTCAACAGTTTGGAAGCAAATAGTGGTTTCCGTTTCTTGCGAATTAAGATTGTAGAATCACTTTTTTTTGTATGGCTTCACTCAATGAAGGGTAATCAGTCATGGATGACAGCTGTTTGAAGAGTAGAACGTGGACTTCCTTGTCTTCAAGTGACAGGAACAAACATCTTAAAACAAAAAGTCATTTCAAATAAAGGAAACTAGTTCCATCCTTTCATAACAGTTCTTTTCTTATAATCCTTAATCTGAGGAGAATTAGTGTTAATCACAGTTATAGGGGGAAATATTTTATTTATTCATTTTTGAGACTATAAAAGCATTATTGTGGAAAACAAATGATTGGGTTGCTGTGAATAAAATGTCCGTCCCAAAGTGCGTCAAATCCAAAGACCAAAAAGCTGAAAACTACATGAAGGCAGTGAAGGTAACTCCGACACTGTAACAGATAGATCTAATATAACATCTGAAGTGCTTTTCTATGAACATTCTTTTGTTGCTTGCTATGGTGTACTACCCACTTGCCCCTTGAAAAAGAAAAATGAACTTCATCCAATATGGCGAATTTCAACATGGCGTCCACGTTGATCATGTTCTCCAAAATCTAGCCACCCCGTACCATTCCATATTTTGTGTATTCAACATCTGAAAAGTTTTCATCCTCTTTGGATTATACTGGAAGTGATGAACAAGGTTAACTTTTCCCTCTTGTGTCTGGCTTCAGACACTAATCAGATTTGTGATGCAAGCGAGCTTTCCCACATGTTACAATACAGCTCAATGATTAGTACTGATAATAAAATGATTTCTTTATGCTGGCGGTGAAGATTAACATTAGAGTATATAAAATGTTTTATTTTAAATAGTGTGATTAAAATTAAATAAAACATAGATTATTTCGCTTTAATAACATGAACTTTGTATCTGAATTAATGGTGTGGTCTTATATGTTGAATCACACCCTTTTTTTCGTTAACGTCATTCTGTTATATGTGAGTTATTAAAGGACTACAATTATCTTTTTCTAGTAATTGTGAAGAAAATTTATTTATCTAATATTGATTATCAAGTTTATATACGATTGCGATTTGACCGATAAATGCAAATATTTAATTCTGATGAAATCATACGACAGGAGATTATAAAATATCCTTCTACTTATGTTTATTCACGGTCAAGAGCTTCTTGCTTCCGAGAGAGAGAGAGAGACAGAGAGAGAACAATCTTTTTAACGTAAAAGAGCATTCTATAATTTATTCAAACATAAACCTTTATCATGTAACTTTAAAAATGTTTCTAATCCTCGTGTCTATTCAGTTCTATGTTCAATGTAGACAATCTTCAGAATGTTCACAAATGTAATTCAAGGACTTGGATCAAAACAGTAGAACTTATGCATTGTACGAGGTACGATCAAACAGTTCGGGCACTCGCTTATAGTTCCCTACTGTGATGACTTCATTGCACACCCACCTTTCAAAGTAATCCCTTAGGCGACAACACACTTTCACCAGCGCTAGTAAACCTGTTGGAAGCACAGCTTGAAACCATGTTTCGCAACCTCCCGTAATGCCTCCTGCGGTACTGCTTTCATCTCAGTTTTTTCGAAGCAAAATGATGCCTCTTGAGATGACTTTTCATGTGAGAGAAAAGGTAAAAGTCGCAGGGGGGCTAAGTCCGGTGAATAGGCGGAATGTTCCAGCATAGACGTTCCATGTGCATCCGTTTTGGTCCAGGATTAAATGATAAGGAACAATTGGGAAATACGGAACGCATGTTGAGATCTTCAGTCAAAATGCACTGGTAGGTGGTAATAAGAATTTGCAGTTTCCCGGAATTAAGCAAAAAAAATGGTACCGGTATATGAGATGACGCCAGTGCCTCTCTTTAAACAATCTGCTTTAATAATAATAATAATAAAAAAACGATTACGAGAAATACGATTTCTCGAAGTAAAAACAAAGAACGTTTTTATTCAGTGTCTCAGAACTGATATGAAGGATAATTTATAACCAAGCTGCATGTGATTGTTTCCTCGTGCTCCTTACACGCAAATGGACACGATATGTGGAGAAAAACATCATAATTCTGATCAGCTGTCAAGAAGACTTCCATTTTAAGTATAAAAGACTGCAATAAATCTTTAGAATTTATCTAAAAAAGATTTCTCAGAAATACTATAAAAGTGGTAAAAAGAACCATACAATTGACACATTGCAGTAACAAAAGAACCTTTACGGAAAGATCTGCAGACTAAAAGTAACGTATAAAGTTTGTGTATGTAGTGACACCAAGTGTTCACAACAGGAAACATACGTCAGGAATATGCCATCTCCATTATGTTTTAATATCATCCTACAGTATTGGAATACTGATAAACCTTCATGTGCTTGCTAACAAAAGCACATCAATAAGAAGATACAATGTACTCTCGTTATGCTTGGTTCGAAGCATGTTTTCGTACGGAATCTGCTCACCGGAAATTATAGCCGCAGTGACGTGTCTAGAGGAATAATAAATTAACTCGTCACATGTTGTGCTTCAGTATCACGCCGACAGAGAAAAAATTCACTCGTCGGAAGAATCCCTTATTTTTAAAACTATGAAATTAACCTACATACTCCTTGATTACAGCTGCTCATTCAAGCAATATGGCTGCTTGAATACGTTGATAGGTCGTGCTTTTATAATCAAAGAATTTTCTCAGTACACTTCATGTGGGGCTAATTGACAATATTTACTGTATATTTTTGAGCAGGGCTCGAAATGGAAATTTTCACGAAACGGAATGCTTTATATTCATTAACATACGATTGTTCTTGTTTGTTTATGAACACTGCAGTAACGAGACAGAACAGAAAGGTTCCAGACATTCACGACCCGGAGCGCCGGTTTATTTCGAGCTCTGTTCCTGAGTCATTTAAGAACTGTGACTACATATCTCTGCAATTACAAAAAAAGCCACTTCTAATTAATAATATATTTTGACCTATTTGTCATCATTTGTCAACGATATGACACGTTTTGATAGTGTTACCAGATCACAAGCTAATCAATTACAGTGCTAATTGTTATCCGATTGGGTAGAGTGTCGAGGTTCGAATCGGTATGTCTCTGTTCGATCTTTTGTCGTGACCACTACCAGACGCAAAGTTGTTTGTTCATCCGCAGTTTTATTCTTGTAAATTCAATTTGCATTACTGATTTCTGATCCATATAAAATTTTGTCTTCTTTTATTCAAGAAAAAAAGATTTTTTTTATGTAGATAAGTGTGTGTGTGTCTAATGGTAATATTTCAACAGTTTCCCCATGTATTTTAAACATGTACATTGTACAGATAGTTTTCAAAGTAGTAAAAACAATTATCTACAGTTCCATTTTTTAATTTCAGGTGACTTCTTGTTCAAAGGTCTGGGCCATATTGGTGATGCTTACGTTGGATTAATTCTTCTATTCCTTGCCCTTGCACTATTATGTGGCTGTCTAATCCTCATGGTCAAGGTTCTACATTCATTGCTTAAAGGTAAGCTCAGTCGACAAATAGAATTCTTTCCATTGAAACAAGTAAACAAAAAGAAACAACAGAAAAATCAAGAGTATAGGGCAATTAGAGATCCGATGTTTCAGTACTAAACACTTGAAAACAGTCAAACAGGCAAACACTAAAACTTGAAAATAGACAGATAGGCACTAAAACTTCAAAATAGACAGATAGCCACAAAAAAATCTTGAAAATAGTCAGACAGACAAACACTAGAATCTTGAAAATAGACAGACAGATAGGCACTAAAAACTGAAAAATTGGCAGACACATAGGCACTAAACTATGAAAATTGGTAGATAGATTGGCACTAAAACCTTGAAAATAGTGAGATAACTACTAAATACTTATTACGCTATAAGGCACTAAAAGTTTAAAAATAGACAGATAGGCACTAAATACTTGAAAATAGACAAATAGACACGAAAATGTTGATAATTGACAAATAGGACCTGGAAAATAGGCAGACAAAAAGTAGTAAAACCTTCAAACAATGTTCCAGCGATGAGATTAGTATTCGTTATGAAAGTTCATTCAAATCACAGTAAATAACGCCACACATGTTATGTCTTGCAGTGCAGCATGAAGAGTCGCGGCATGGTGTATTAAACAGGGATTTCACAACCTAGTGCATCAAAAATAGGTAATACAAATGATTCTGCGGTATGCATCAGCGTGATTTGCATTTTTTTTAAATTGAATAGGTTTCATTAGCTCCTTGTTCGATGCGCCATGTTACTTCACATATTACGTGCAAGGTGTAACCTATTTGCTGAACGGGTTCGAAGCATGAAAGTGTTTCAATGCAATATAAAATTCGTTTGCAAGATCAGCATATCGCTAAATTTCAATTTATAAAAAATTCTCAGAAAATTTCGACATTTACCAATTATTTAAATATGAAATGAAAGAAAAAAAACAACAACAATTTAGAACGTATTTTGGAATAAATTTTTAAAATGTTGTGGGACTAGATAGACCTAAAGTGAGTTCAGGATTTAAAGTTACAGCGAACTCGATCCAATATATTGAGCAGCGTATAGGGAAATTAGCCTTAATTCTTTAAATGGAGAAAGCTAATAAATGAAAAGGACCTGCCAGTTTTTTGAGATTCACTAAAATAAAATCTAGGTCACTGAACCCAAATCTGAAATCAGTTTATGCTCTTGTTGCACCTGCATTACAGAGAAACGAAATTATCTTAAAAGAGGACCAAACAACAGTTGTGACAGAGATTTTGCCAGATCCCCCCCTAATAGGGGGTGTCACCCCCAAATTCTGGAACAAATCCCTAACTTTTAAAAGTTTTATGGTTAAAGATCAATAAAAACCATGCTGGTCTATTTAAAGCCAGCTAATTTTTGCTTTACGTCCCCACAGACTGGAAATCTCAGCAGAATGCCTGTTTTAGGTCTTCTAAAATGGTTGTTTGTTAGTGAAAACTTCGTGCAAATCCAAATTAAGATAAAAGAAAAAAGATAAAGGTAAAAGAATACGTTACAAAGCCTCATAGCTATCATGCACATGTTACGTGTTGTTACATTTTTATTACATTGTCATTTCTTTATCTCTTAGAGCACGTCCGACACAAAGATGACTTTTCTTTTAATACCACCATCTAATCTCTTCTTTTAATATATTTACAGGACAGATAGCCGTTGTTATCAAGAAGACAATAAACGCTGACATTCCTTACGTGCCCTGGATTACTGGATACCTCGCACTCTTGGTTGGCTGTGGAATGACTATCCTGGTTCAATCCAGTTCAATATTCACCTCGGCACTGACCCCACTCATTGGCATCGAAGTGATTACTATTGAACGAGCGTACCCCTTGACCCTGGGTTCAAATATCGGTACAACGACAACAGCAATATTGGCATCATTAGCTGCCGAAGGCAGCAAACTAAACCTGTCTATTCAAATTGCTTTGTGTCATTTACTATTCAATGTTACTGGCATTCTATTGTTTTACCCAGTTCCTTTTATGAGATGGCCTATTCCAATGGCCAAAGCCTTGGGTAGGACAACAGCGAGATATCGTTGGTTCGCCATCTTTTATTTATTATTCATGTTTTTCCTGATGCCATTTTTTGTCTTTCTCTTGTCTTTGGCAGGATCTATTGCTTTGTATTGTATTGGACTGCCTATTCTTATTTTACTAGTATTTGTGGCCATTGTAAATGTCATACAAGTCAAAAAACCTCATTGGTTACCTGAACGCTTACATAACTGGGATTGGCTGCCATTATGGTTGCATAGTTTAGACCCCCTAGATCGACTTTTGTCGAAGTTAGCGTGTTGTAGAAGGTTTCAGTCTAATGAGTCGACAGAAATGAACGCTTTACAAGAAATTAAAACGTCAAAGGTTTCACCAGAGGCTCAGGGAGGGTTGACGAATCCTGCTTTTCATGCAAGTACCGTTCAAGTGTCATCGTAGATGTCTTTGTAACCATAAACAAGTTATGAAAACTTTAAAGATTTATGTGTGGAAAATATTAACTCAAATAACGGAAGTCGAAAAGAACAAATTAATCTATAACGTTCAAATGGTTTCAGAAAATGGAGCAATACTTGTAATAAATACAGGGTAGTGAAATTTTTGTGCCCATGGAGATTTCCATGCTAAAAATTCTTACACAAAAAATTCCTCTGATTTATACTCAGCTTTTCGGGGAATGAAACGAAAGGGTAAAATCATTAAAATTGGTTCTCTGAAGCTTTATCTAGCTGTGAGGTAGTAGATAAAACTATAGACTACTCACCTATCAAATTTCAGGTCTGGGTTGAATACCTCGGGGGAAGGAGGGATATTTATCTTTTGCTTTACAAGATCTGATAAGGCAATGAGACTGATTTTTCTCTTGACAACCCTGTAGTTAACATGCCATATTTGACCTTTAATCTTTCCCCATTCCCACCGCAACATGCACGGTCTTCACGTCACTCAGTGTGGAGTAGCTACCCGTATCATAAGGACGTGTTTGCAGTCCTCGTCCCAAAAACGGAATCTCGAAATATCGCTTAGTAATATGCAACCTTTTGGTGTGATGAATGTCACGACAATTCATGGTAAACTGCAGCATATGTTTGGAAATGACGAAACGTTCAAACCACAAGGTTCTTGCAGGCATAATGTTTTTTTTCTGAAAGCAGAAAGAACAGTGTGGTACTGGAAGACCATCATCAACGACTGACGTCAACATAGCAGGTGTGAGAAAAGTTGTATGATCAGATAGAATAATTGTAAAAAAAAACAATTGCACAAGAGTTGAAAAGTAATGGAGAAAATATTCCTCTTGCACTAACTGAAGATCTGGCAATGAGAAAAACTTTGTGCTTAAATGTTTTCCAAAAATATCTCATCGACCATTTTAGTGATAAAGACTTGAACAGAACCACGAATCACAAGGACAACAAAACACATCCTTACAACAGCTACTGCAAGCTGCACGACCACGCAAGCTACAGTGAAATTGGGGAAAGATTTAAGATGGAATATGACATTATACTAGTAAGGTGCAGGACTACGTATGCCAAAGAATAAACCAGTCTCATTATTGTCTCATTATTAAGTGTTACAAGTGATTATTGTATTACTTGTATACGTCCCGTCAGCTGTGATGATTATATTGCATATGAGGCGAGGAATAGCGAATTGGACGTTTCATTTCTTCTACTACTATGTGGATGGAGATACACATATTATCATCAACATCATATTCATTAGTATAGCTTTCTCTTCATGTGCAATATATGTTATACAATTTAGTCTATGTGTTTAAATAAAGCACATATCAATCCGTCCTTTTTATTATTGTGATTCTAAGAAATATAGAAACAATTTATAGTATCAAACATAAAATCATATTTATAATATTATTTTTTTAGAACAAATTCCGTGTAGTTTTCATGTGAATGAGAAATGATATGTGTGCGTGTATGTATGTGTTATTGAGTAGACTTTCATTTGTACATTTGTCATAAGTGTATGCCTGGATGTGTGTAAGATTAAATGCATATGTGAAATATTTGTGGAAGGCCAGTCCTTTGAAATATTATTTGTTCCACATATGGTTCATTTTTATTGGCATGTATATACATGTATGTAGCTTAGTATTACATCATAAAGTAACATAACTACACTTGTTTATTGTAATGTATGTATTTTTGTATTTAATTAATTATCTAGAGCTGTTAATACATAGTTACTTGACACATTTTGTCCTGTGATTTTATTTTTCTTTAATATCCCATCTACAATGACCTCACATATCGGAATTGAAACATATTTTGCAAACATTTAAGCTATGTTTTGGGCTACTACGTTTTCGTTTCCTTGGATACTTTCGTAATTAACGTTCACACAAGTAGAAGCAAGCGACATTGAAACTAAAAAAAACTTTGAGTTCATTTTTTTTATATAACACCAAGCAAATACATAAATACAAATAAATAAAATATGTTATTAAGACATGTTGTACCATAATTGTTTATATAATGTACATGTCGACACAAAATTTTCATATTTTTTTTTACAAGGATGCATTGAAACTTATTGTGTAAACCAAATATGAATGTTTTGTGTCGCCATATTTATATAAAATTATGGTTCAAAATATCTTCAAGACATATTTTGTTCATTTTGTGTATATGTATTTGCTTCGTTATTATATAAACATTAGTTCGATTTTCTGCATTACAAACAAAGAAGGAAGGAGTGTTACAAGAATATTATAAAAGTGAAAACTAATGTTATTTGATCTTACGCTTTCCGCCCATAGAGCAAAAAGCAGTCACATAGAGAATGTAGAATCGAAACCACAAGAAGAAACGTTTGTTTATGGATATAACAAAGAAATAATTTGTGTTAGAGATGGAAGAGAAATCATGACGAGCACAACTGAATACTAATATAAGTAAATGTCCCTAATAAGAAAATCTTTGATGCAACGTTAGACAAAGAAAAGAATAGAGAGAAAATACAACAATGGAAGAGGGAAAAGACTCATGAAGTGACTGAAAGATCTAGTGAAATTGACTTAAAATAAGATGAAGCAATTACTCGAAGAAAACTATACCAGTAATAACAAGAAATGAACGAACAGTGACGGTTCTAAGAAATCATCCGCATTAAGAAGAACGATGACAAAGCAAAACTGAAAGGAGGTGATATCAAAGTGATATTTGATGTTCGGTAATCTATTTTTTTTTTTTTTTGCTAATGTAAAGAAATCAAGAAGGATAGTATCCGTGTTAAACTTCAATTTTGTGGATAAATAGAATTAGTCAATTGAAGAGTTTTATGCTCTCTATTACTATCTTAGTGATAAGAATGAGTACTGAACAGTACTTAAATATTAATCTGAACATTTAGATATTTGAAGGGTTTAGTCAGAGAAGGGAATATGTCATACAGACACAAAGTCGTTATTACTATTTCCTCGCAGCCATCTGAAACTGTCTGCAATCTGACGTACCACCACTTGTTTGATGAGCCCTGAAGACTTCATGGTCTATCTAACAACAAGCCGTGATACATCAGAGTTAGACAAATATATGGTTGCGAAGAAATGGTAATCACGCCTTTATTGTCTGTATGGTTTATTCCCTTCCCTGACTGAACCCCTTCAATTGTAATACAACTTTGAACTTTTTGTGGGTGTTTAAGTAAGATTCCACCAAGTATTACGACAGTACTTGAAATCTTGCAAAAGCAACGGATCGTGACTTACGGTGCTCGGTGTTAAGGCTCGATAGAAGTGTAGCAGTAGCAAACAACCTAAATTTCAGATTTGTAGCAGAACCTACCATTAAGTGAATAAGTTCAAATTATTGCTAAGCGTAAAATATCGTAAATAGCATAATGAACGACAGTGATTTTAATGGTGAAATTATGTCATTAGAAAAACACAATGAGGACAATAAAGTATACACAGTCCGGACATCAACAGGTGATAAATAAAGAAAAAGAAAGATGTGACCTGCAAGTCAGTGATTGCTACAAATTAAAGAGTTGATTAAGGATGTCCAACAGATTATAACAAATAATGAAACAAGATTCGTACGTGTAATAGAGAAGTTTCAAGAAAGACAGCCAGGAGTAGATGAAAGATAACATTAGCAAGCTGTGAGAAGAAAGGCCTTGATGGAAGAAAAGCTGTAAACGAAACGAAGGCTTGAGAATCCCATCTAATGTTATCTTTATCATCCCTAAAGGGAAAAAAGTGTATTCAATTGAATTGTTTCAAGTCAAAGTAATCATGTGACAGTAAGAAGAAAACTTAGGAAGAAAATACGTTGAATAACATACCTTCGAGTTCATCTGAACACTGAATTCATAAAAGGAAACGAAGAGAACTTATGAAGGAATGCAACCATCAGAAGATATGATGGTATCGTGTTAAGAATTTCTCTTCAAAAATAATTCTGATGATAACCTGACTAATATAAATCCAACATTGCGTGAAGAAAGAATTATCAGGATGATTACAAATATGTTGTCTTTCTTCATCAAAACAAAAATACTATCACATAATGCACAGTGGCGGCTCGTGGTCTGGACTTTAGGTGGTGCACAAAATATTACAGCATCTTTTGCATTATTATTGGTGGTGGTGGTTATAATAATAATAAAGAACAGCAATAACAACACTCTCTAGTCAACACAAAAGTATTGTAATTTGTAATAAGTATTATGAAACTAACAAAGAATTTCGTTGAGCTTGGATAGGGCTCCGTTGATGGAAATTAAGTTAAATAACGGACTGAATATTAATCTACTTTGTAGAATAGCAAGGAATAAAACATTTCCAGCTTCTGTAGTTCTGTGATTACGTTCACGGACTCTGGATCGGCACTGGGTAGACAGACAGGTTCAAGAAGTACTGCTAAGCTACTGATTGATGTTTTCCATGGTTTGTTTAAGCTTCACTAGGCGAATATCGGCATAGTACCTAGACAATGGTCCTGGCCGCTACCCTCTTCATGAAAGAGCGCTCGCCGAGAGATATTCCCCAGACATGTGCCATACTTAGGTCATAGCTGTCTAACTGTGTTTGATCCATAAATGTAAGTTAAAAAAAGATATGAACTTTGAGAATATCGGAGAAAATTTCTTAAAATTATCTAAAAACTTATGAGTGGAAGCAGAAGTTTAATACCGGTAGCATATTTAATCTATTGAGGAATATTTCCTGTCGTGGAGGAGCCAAATCAACTATGCTCATTCTTATAATCATATCAGAAGTAATTATAATAGCAATTGTAATTCTTTACAATTTTCGCCAGATGAGAAGGTTCATATGTAAGAGCAGTACATCGTTGAGGGTTATGTTCGTCCCCAAACTATTTTAAAGCTGTGACTGACCGTGGGATCGAACTCAAGGGTCCGTCATTTCGAGGAATCATACTGGCTAATGCTGTGATACCCATTGAGTTAAGAACATAATCAATACCTAACCCGTTCCTTTCTCCTTGGGAAGAACTACTGCCCTAAGATGCTGCAGAGGCATTAAAGTAAAGTTCCCGTGAAACCTGTCCTTATTCTTCGTAGACTCCTGTGGTACACTCGTGGTACTACTGAGTTGAATCCATTTATGACCTTTAGGCATCTATGGCTCAGGGCTGTCTAGGATAGGGGACAGGATGCGGGAAGTAATCGGCCTGATCCTAGGTTTAAGATACGATCTCGGCATTTGCCTGGTATGACAGAAAACCCCTGGAAAACCTGTCGGTCGGGTGTTGGGTCGGACCAATGACCTCCCGAAAGCGAAGTTAATACTCTATGAACTGAGCTACGGTTGCTCGGTGAGTGCCATTGCATGTTTTGATTAACTTTCCATCCATGATTTCTTTTCCTGGTTTTGGAAACGTGTAAAATTGAAATATATATATCGTAGAGTTGTCATATGTTCCTAAGTGAGTTTCTTTTACTTAATCAGAGTTACGAACTACTTGAACATGCACTGGATTGGGCTGCGAGAATTTGGATAAGCTTTAATCAGAATAGCCTGCAGGATGATTCAAAGTTAGGTCATGCTTCAGAATAATAATAGAAGGCGAAAAAATCAAGAATTATTATTATTATTTTTGGGCGTTATTCCAGAGAAATGATTTTAAAAAGCACTTTTGATAACAGATATTTTATCATAGACTTTCCAACTTAAAGGACTGCTTAATTTAAATATAGAAAACACTGTCTTTTCATTGAATCAATTGACCTCGAGAGAAGAAAAATAGTTACGAGAAATTATTTCTGAAGTGGGAATTGGAAACACTATCCACATTGACAAGGGTGCGGGAATTTTACACGTGGGAAACTGTGTGTGTATGCTATCTAGTCTACTTCGGTTGCCCAAAATTTGCTACCATATAGAGCCTTATGGAGGCAACGATCTTCCCTGTACCCTCTTGTACTCCTCCACCCCCTGAGAAGCCTAAAAGCTCACTTTACACCCTCATCGTTCTCGGTTGTCAACCTGAAGGAAACAGAAAGCTGATGCTTGTGACCAGCCACTGCGGGCTCGCGTTCTCTCTCTCTCTCTCTCTGTTATGTGAGCGTTCACTGAGTTAAAGATTGATAAGAATAAGAAGCAAGATAGTTTGTAACACACTTCAAGAATAGAAATATTAGAGGGTAATTTGCACAACCGAACAAACTTAGATAAGAGAGCCGCCGCTGATAACGCAACAACTATAAGATATTTGGTAAAGACGGGAGGATCCAGGGTTCAGATAATTGTCATCCAGAGATAGAAGGAAGAAACTGAGCAAGTAAAAAGGAAACAAGAAATCATATCTCGTTATAGTTCTTTCTTAGAAGGAGAAACTAAATAATTAAATGACTAAAGTCCTAATTCAAATCAAGAAAATAAGTGAATATTGAACGAAAAGACAAGAAAATCAAAAGCATGACGAGATACTGTAAACGCATTGCAAGAACAAATCGTCAACCTCCAACAGTAAAGATGAAACTTTTGTGATGACGTGTCAGATCATTTAAATCAAGTTAAAGCGGAAAAGAATACTAAAGAAGAATTTGAAAATAGTAAATAGATAATTGAAATGGAAAATCTAATTTAAAAGGACTAGATCTGGAAGAAGCAATTATATCCTAACTTCAATATAAAATAGATAAGATTCAACAAAGTACAAAAAGTAGAATTCTTTAACAATTGGAAGTGTCCGAGAGAAAAGTTTTGGATAAATCGAAGTTATTAGAAGATGCTCAATGAATTACAAACAATTAAACAACAATGCAGAGATAGGAAGATTGAGAGAGTGTAGGAAGAAGAATAAATGGACTATGTACACGATGTTAATAACAGCTATCAGAATTAAATACATACCTTCAAGCAAGTAAAGTTAGACTTTAATAATGCGGATTATAATGAATGATACATTTGTTTGTATATGGAAAGGTTTATAAAGAAAGAAACAGCTAGATAGACAAGTTTATAATCACTTCTGGGAGTTTTATAACGATTACCAGAGGATTCGAACCATGATGAAAACACCAACTCCAATATTCAAATCCCATGTAAGAGAAAAGAGGAAGAAACCAGAACACACAGAAGAAGAAAATTAAAATTATTTATTTATTTATTATTAAGTTTCAGATACAGCTTGCCATTTTAGACAGAAACAAAATAACAATGGAACAAACTAGATAACTTTATAGATACACTTCAAACTATTGTAGTGGACTAAGTGAATCACTCCTCAGTTACGGGTTAAAGTTGAGGAAGAGAGAGTAGAGAATATTGTACTTGATGAAAAAAAGTATTAATATTTCGAATTCATCTTTTTCTTTCTTTTACAAAACGAGGGCATATGTTATGGTACAAAATTTATTAATAATATATTTTGTTTATTTGTGTTTAGGCATTTGCTTCATATTTCATTTCTATGATAGAAATATTAGTTCCGTTTCCAGCAAAGAAGAAAGGAGAGTTACAAGAATGTTATTAGTCAAAATAATATTATATCATCCAGCGCTTTCTGGTCATAAGTCAGAAATCAGTCAGAGTCAGAATGAACAGGAACAAGAAGAAGAAGAAGAAAGAGAATAGTTTGCTTTTGGAGTTAAAAAGGAAAACTTTTTGTGGATAAATAGAATCAGTTAACCTGATATTGGAAGGTTTTATTTTCTCTATTGCTATCTTAGCGTCGAGAAATAAGTGCTCAAATTTTTAATACATTTCCAGTTGAAAACCTTCCTACTGAAAAATGTGTTAAGTTAGTTTCTGCTTTGCAATAAAAAATCTTACTTGCATAGGATATTTAAAAGTATGTCGCACCTTTGAGTAAAAGAATCAATCAGTCATGTACAATTTCAAACAAACTTCCTATTCGACGCTCAGGCGTCGTATCGTTGAAAACTATTTGACTGCTTCACTGATTTGCACCCCAAGAAACAGTTAACCGAAAGATTTTGTTCCTCCCTAAAATTCTCATTTTTAGAGTTAACCTGTTTTTGAAACGAGGACTTCAACTTTACTTGTTTAGGGCCTCTCAATTAGAGTGCATGATAAGTCAATACTTATTTTCACATAAATCTTGTATAGTAGACTAACATTTGTTTCGTAATTGAAACAGAACATTCGTTACGATTCATTAAAATTCAACACAAGTACGAGCATTGTCAATACTTTTCTGTAAATGCTTTGGTACTTTGTCCACTGTTTTTCTCAAGAAATCAGGGGCAGTTGCCCTCAAAACTTCACGTATTCTTTCTTTAGGATCATTAAACAAATGTCTTGTAAACCTCTTCTTTGGCCCAGCCCCACAAGACAAAATAACAAGGTGTGAGGTCTGGGTTTCTAGTAGACCGTTCCGTTGCTCCACGACGACCTATTCATCGTTCTGGAAAGTGGGCGTCAAGTCAGTTGCGAACGTCGACAGCAAAATATGGAAGTTTTCCTCATCTTGCATATATATGAGCTGTGCAGCGTTATCCTATCGAGTGACAGTGGACTACACGAAGTTCTGAAGCATATTCAAATAGCGTTCACTATTCATTGTGTCCCGTATAAGAAAGGAAACTACCAGATTGATCTACGTAAAACCACACCAGACAATTAACTTAAGATGTGACTGGCTTTTTTAAACAGTAACACCTGGACCACATTTACCTCAATAATGACAATTAAGCCTGTTAATAAAATGGTAAAGAATAAACTTTCATTCCCTATTATAGTTACCCTCCTAATGTGCTTCTACGTTATGTATTATAAACTTAAGAATGGGTATTGCATACCCTGATTTGCAAGCACTTTTGCCTTTTATCAATCAATATCCTCACAACCTTTAAGTTAACGCTATTAGTTACAATATATTTATTATTTTCGATACTTGCTGGGTGCCTTATAACGCAGATGCTGCAAAACAGTCCACTTGCATATAGTTCGTGACTAAGAATGCTTAAATGACACACCGGATATTGAAAGTGATTGCCATTGATTGAACATTGCTGGCTTATTGTGAGGCAACAATATGTATCTTCTTTTCTGTTTTTACACACATCCATTAATGCAGAAGCATGTAAACAGTTCAAAGAGAATATGCAATAAGAATCGGTGTTACACGGTTGTTTACTTCTTTTCTTCTGTTAAAGTTCGTTTGGAAATCACCATTGAACGAACTTCTTGTACAATGGCAGCTGTTAAATCCATGACTTTGCATATTTCGTTGATTCATCACATCACGATGGAAATTCCGTCGTCCAAGGAGAAACACATTTCAGCAACATGCTCATTGTTCAGTTCACGGTCAACTTATGAAGTGTAACCAACCTGTTGACTAGGAAAAATATATTCAAATAAACATTGACGATTAAAAAAAAAACAAGTTTGAGGTAATCTTTTACATACAACCTGAAATATGTGACACAATATTGTCATATTTTGTATATGGACACATTAATATCCAAGTTTTCTTTCTACAAAATATGACAGTTTTGTGTGACATATTTCAGGTTGTATGTAAAAGATTACCTCGAACTTTTTTTTAATCGTCAGTGTCACTTATATCCCTTGGCTTCTAGACTCAGAGTTGCCACCCGTCCCGATTCTCTCTGAATCTGTTGGGACATTCCCGATTTTCGCCCCTTTGTCCCACGTTCCGATTCATTGTCCATCGGGATGCAGATTGTACCGATTTTTACCTTTTACAATTGAAGCACACTTCTTATTATTTCTACGAGACATATAACTTTTTTTTTCTCTAGTTCTTTACTTATTAAGTCTTTAACAAATGAAGGTACGCCAACAGGGTGTTGTTTGTCACCGGAAGATCTAAGGGGTAAAATTAATTCCCAAGCATATCCGTATCTATTAGAATACTGGGCCTAATTTCTCCTCCCGGATAGGCATGCTCATCAGTTCGTAGACACAGGAGATTTAGCACAAGATGGCGCTCATGTGTTGAGTTGATGGGTTTCTTTTTCTTTGAGTCTTATTTGTCTATGCTTGTCTGTCACTTATTTGTTACTTTGAGAAGATATTATTGTTTTCAGTGTTTCTTATAAATTTTTATAATGAGAAAGACCTGCGTAAGTTTATAATTAAAAAAAAACAACTACAGTCTGAATTCAAACTTAATTTTACATCTTCCCAATCGAAGGTCATAGTCCCGGAAACACTTTGCTTATTGACAGGATGAAGGAGAATTTTTAAAATGCGATTAAAAAATTCTTGGTTAAATAACAAGAAAAAGTACAATTTATTTTAGCTAAATCGGTAGTAATACGTATTTTAGGTCCCTTGATACTAAAGCTATAACAAAAGGAACCTTGTATTCCCGCTCATGATGTCCGTCCGTCCGTGTCCAGAAATTAAATCTCAGGAACTACAAGGCGTAAAGACATGGATGAGGTGTCGTCGGAAAGATCTTTCCTAGACTAGCTCAGAGCCACCAGAACCATCTTGATTAATACAGTAGTTCAGTGTTGCAAACCCATTATTCAAATTGTTTCCATTCAGTGAGACGTAGCTGCGCCAAGCTTAGTATAAACATTATTCAACAGAATTGAAAAGTACTGTGAATTTTCCTGTACCTAAGCATTGCAGTTGTCAGTGTTGCCAGCCTATTTTATGAGTCAATGCTTGGGAGGCTAATATGATATCAAGGGACCGGAACCTTCGCGATTGTTAGTAGATTCGAAGCTCTAACTAGTTTATTTTATAAGTCTAGGATGCCCCTAAAAACCAATTTTAAAGCCTATTTTTTTTCGTAGAAGTATTGCAGCATAAAGCCCGTTCTAATTGTCTTCAACAGAACGGTTGCAACCCTGTCTGCACTCTTCATATATTAAATAAGTTTTTAGTATAAAGTTAAGGCTGACCCAATGACAGCGTACTTAAGTGTATGTAATAAAAAAATAAGAAAATACTAGAGAGAATTTCCAGCGATAATTTTCATACTGGTATGGACAGGCACGTACCCAGAAGTTGCTTTTGGGAGGGTGCAGTGCCTTCGAGAGGGTCCGAGGTCTGTCTGGGTGTACAATTTCTGTAAAATACGTATAATTTTGCCGCCACTGATATTACTTTAACAAAAGAAATTTGAATTTCAAGTTGGAGCGGGGCCCCAGGACACGCTTTCTGCGTACGTCTTTCAGTATGGGTATTGGAAGTGAAGTAAATGATGAAAATCCGATTGAGATATAGTTAATTTCACAGAACTGCGTATATGATAAATACAGGGTAAAGATACCAAAATATGGAATACTTTTTTTCTTTCCTATATTTCTCAGGAATGCATGTTTCAAGATATAAGTATTATACACCATAATAATAGTGGGACCTTTGCAAAACAAAATACAAGTGTGAAAGTTTTTTCCACATCAATGACTTCCTACAATATTACAAAATTGAAAGAAACTCAATTCTATATTAGGCACACCCCGCTCCTAATATGGAACACTACCTGATCTTAATATGGAATAGTAGAACGAAATACAGGCTAACCTCGTTAATCCGAACCCACGGTACTCCGAACGCCGCGCTACTCCGAACAGTCTTCAGTCGTCGTCTGTACATACGTCGTCTGACATTTTTAGATTTTCATGTCACAATAATGCAATCGTAAACAAATGTAAACAAAGTTGTCGGGATTACTCAGGTCAGTCTATTTTCAGGGGTGTACAGTATGTAATAGTACTGTACAATAAGTAAAATACGTACTGTAGTTGCGTGCAGTCAAGCGTGCGTTGCCAAGATGTCGTCGAAAAGGAAACAAGTGACTCTAACGTTAGAAGAAAAGTGCAAGATTATCAAGCGACTTGACAGTGGAGAAAGTTTAGGAAAACTTGCTTCAGAATACGGGGTTGGAAAATCGACAGTTTTTGACATTAACAGTAAGAGAGATAAGATAATCTCTCAGTGTTCTCGTACGGTATGTGGCCCGGGAAAGCGACAAACTTTGAGAAGGGCTGAAAATGTTGATGTTGAACAAGCACTTTACAC
>JAGDQP010001676.1:0-33431 GCA_022664845.1 Lepisma saccharinum
ACGCGTTCTTTGTCCCCTTTCTTGTACAACAAAATGATAACGGCATTGTTCCAACTTCTGGGTATTTCTCTCTTCCTCAAGCACATCGAGAATAATTTAGCAACTTCCTCTTTCATCTTTTCACCTCCCCATTTAAACATCTCTGCTGTGAGTCCATCTTCTCCTGGTGATTTTCCGTTCTTCATCCCTCGAAGTACTTTATCCACTTCTTCTTTCATTACGTCTGGGACATCAACATCAATTTCTTCTGAATCTTCATTTCCTAGCTCTTCCTCGGAGTAGTACAATTCTGTGTAGAAATTTTCAAATATGTTTATAATTTCTTCCTTATTTCGTGTTACGGTCCCGGCTGGTCTCTTAACTGCGTAAACATTATTATTTGGAATGTCATGCAGCTCTGGCTTATAATTCGTTAGTACTTTCACATCGAGAGATATCAAAGACACTGGACGACTTCAGTTGAACGTCAACTACGAAAGTGAGAAGAGGTTAATCTGACTCGTACCTTTGAAATAAAATTTTCGTATACAATAAAACGTCTTTTCACATAAATCAACAGGGTAAGTAAAATTCATTGTTTGCAGTGTTAAGAAAAAGTTTTATTATAGAATGAATTCCATAGTAAAATTGTATATATTTTTTTCCTGGAAGACAAAAACTATCTTTTGTTGTTAGTATATTTGAGTTAACATATTTTCGTGTATATTTTTAGTTCCTCTTTTTTAGCAACGGTAGTGTTCAATTAGCATATAACAGAAGATGCGTGTACAGCTCAATGGTAAAAAGCTGTGTGATAGTATGTTTGTGTTCGTCATGAGAATTCATTGATTAGTTTAATAAAGGTAAAGTTTACTCATGCATACAAAATACAAAATTATGATGAAAGCATTCACGAATAACAAAATAAAATTATAAAAAGAGAAAACTTTCAGAAGAGAAAAAGAGAGAAAACACACAATGTGGGGAGAGAGAGAAATTGAATTTCAATATTATCACCTGAAATCTTGTATCGCCACAAAGTGTGTATTTTTTCTCCTTTTTTTTTTTTTTGTATTCCAAGAAGTAGAGAGAGACAGATAGAAAGTTACGTCTTTTTTTTTTCATTTCCTGGATTCTCTCAATATCCAAGTTTTATTTATGACTTTCATCTCTGTATACTACAGAAAACGTTAAATAAAGAAAATACATCCTATAAAAGCAGGGGTAGCTTTCAAAAAGCAGAAAAATGAAAAATACTACCAGGCTCAGGTGCATATTGTATACGTTTTCTAATGCTAAGCAAAAATTTCTCGCATTCCTATTCCTCTCGGGTGTGCGAGTTTTCCGGAAATAAAACAAAACAAAAAAAAAATGAATATGAGCACAGTTTGTCATTTTTCTGTTCTTTCTCCAACCTCCTTCCATTTTCCCTTTGTTTCCGTTACACAGGGGAGCCTTATTATACATACACACACACACACACACACACAGAGAGAGAGAGAGAGAGAGAGAGAGAGAGAAAATACAGAGATAAGTATTTACGCCTCTTGGGCGCTCTTCTATTCTCATCTTGCGTTGTCACTTCCCCCCTTTTTCTCTTCCTTGTTCACTCTCTAAAGCGCCCACATCCCAACCTTTGGCTTTCCTCTTCTTCTTCCTCATCCTCCTCCTCTCTCTCTCTCTCTCTCTCTCAATCCAAAAGAAATATTAAAGGTAGCACCATCTGCTGCACACAAAACTGTACGAAGAGGGAGGGGAGGAGAATTTGCAACCTACTACAGATGACTCGCAATGTTTCATTTTTCTCCCATTTTCAAGCCCCTACAGTTCTATATAACATTCTTCCTCATAACAGTTTTGGCACCTTTTTCTTCCATGTCTCACCCTCGTAGGAGAAAAAATTGCGAAGTCTAATATAGCCCCATATATATATATATATACACACACAACTTTTTTCAAACGTAAAATATATCTCCACACACCGACACTAGGGTTTCAAGGTACCTCTATCGAAAAACAAAATGGAAACGAATTGCCGGCATATTTAATGCGATATTAATTTCGAATGCAACTGAACTACTGACATTTCAGCCTTAATACAGTCACGTATACGACACCTGACATAAGGTTACAGTTTAGCAATAGCTGATCAGCATAAATTAGTAACAAAAAGCATTCTGTAGCTCACGAAGTGTAAAGTTCAAATCTAGACTTAGCACATACAGATTAACCATCACTAACTCGGTCACCAGTAATCCGGCATAAGTTTCTCGAGAGAAATTTCAGATTTCCTGATCGCTGCACGACCTCTGTCTCGAGAGCGCAAAAATCCTGCTATTAACATTCAGCAAAATGGACAATTTTATTATTTCTCGACTCACTTTCGTAACATTTTGTATGCAGGGCATTATCTTTGTACATATAATATATTTACTTGTTAGTTAAAAAGTTCACTTTTGAAAAACACAGGCAGCGTAACAAAAGTGCTTATAATGACTTTTGCACTCGTGCGATATTTCTTACCACAAAGGTGAAAATGACGGAATAAAATGTTGAAAAAAAAAAGATGCAAAAGGGAGCATTTAATGTGCTTATGAATGAAAAAGAGTAAAAACAAAAATAAACTCGATGGGATTTGAACCCGTTAACTTCCACCCAGCCAATCCAACGCCTTATCCCCTCACTCAGCTGGCCAACTGTAAGAGTACGTCTTCGAAACGGTTTCTTTCATCTCGTCAGGTACTTGGAAAACAACGTTCAAAGATTACTTTATATCTTACTCCTGGCGTCTTAGGGTATGTTTCTGTCACTGACAAAAGTTTTCACGTTTTTCTGTTCTCATTTTTAACTAAACGCGATAAATTTCACGGTATGGCTTCGTCTGTCGATAACCTTCCCGGTAACAAGTGGCGGAGAAAAAATTGACTAATACCCATGATGCATTGTAAAAGTTAAAAAAAAGCATTCTAAAAAAAAATGAGAAATCGCACTTTCAAGTTTGAAGAATAAATTAGATGCATAAAGGATCGGAATTCCATCTAGAAAGATTACATTTTCTATCCAAACCGAGAGCGTTTCGTTGGAAACCACTCTTTTCGATTGAAAATTCCGCTGTAAATGAGTGGTCTTTCTTTCCGCTCTTTCAATTTAGTTTGTATTCTAACGCAGCCATAAGTAATCTGACAAAATCAAATATCCAGCATCCTAGAGGTCTTATTGATGCCGGATTAGTGATGGTCAATCAGAATGTATTTTGTAATCGAAACAGTATCATCGGCGAAGCTAACAGAAGCAAAACCTAATTTGCAGTTTATCCCAGAGAGAGATAGAGAAACATAGTTCCTTGATTAATCCAACAAGTTTGTAACTACATCGTGAGAGGTACGCATCGCTTAATTGTCTTTATCGTTAAACGTAAAGACTGCAGGACGTAGCTCAGTTCACCTTGCATTCAGGAGGTCCTGGGTTAGGTAACAATGGCTGGCCTTCTAACTGTGTTTTTCCAGGCTTTTCTCTCAGGCACACCAGGAAAATGCTGGGACAGCAACTTCAAATTAGGACCTGCCGACTCCTTGCAGCACCTTTTTCCCCATCCTATCTCAACCTGAGCCATATACGACTAAAGTTCAAAAATTCAAATTCAAAGTGAAAGATGCAGCACACACTAAGATACTAAATTGAATTCCATAACTCAGGTATCATTTATAAAAAAGAAAGAAAAAAAAGCAGAATAAGATAGGGAAATAAACGGAAGAAGCACAGTACACGAAAATAGAGAGAATTCATTTCTAACCCATATACTCTCACCCCTCAAATCTTTTAGCCTTTTCTACACGGCAGCATATTTACAAATGAGAATAAATATGTACAATCAGCAAAAGTTGTGCAGTCACAAAAGTGTGTGTATTCAGAGCATGGTGGGCTAAGAATTTCGCCGCTCTGTTGAATATTATTTCTTCTAGCCTCCTACCCTCTGGTGTTAAGTGGGCTTCAAATAGTGCGAACATTAATTTCTATCTATTCAAATTATATATTATTAACATAAATAATGGAAAAATAAAAATAATATGCTTCTCCTTTCCTGTAATGGAGGATCCACTGAATGCAGTGTTTCTTTGACGGGAAGGTGACCGAGGGAGGTGATACAGTCAAGCACATGCGTATTGCTAGAAGCATATAAGTGTGACCAGGCATCGCCACAAATAATGTAAGACGTGTGCATTAGAATATCACAATCAAGCTAGTACCAATAAAGGCATTTCGGAGTTCGTGATTGAAAATTGTGTACCTTACAGAGGATTTCTGTAATTGTATATGCGATGTTCACTGCGCGCTGTCGATTATGCGCCTGCAGTCTGTGTTTGTCTTTGCTGTTTTTTCCCATGTGAGAGACGGGGTCAGCGTATTCCATTGCCTGCAGTCTCTTAACCATAAACTTCGCTCAAATGCAATAATCCTTGTACACAGCTACCATTATGATTTGGTAAGCAGACATGCCTTGCGTCATTACAGGTCAAGATATGACGTCATTTGTAATGATGTATCGACACATTTGGGTGACTCTAGCCCCACCCCCTAGGCATTTATTTTAATTTCTTGAAAGGGACATGTTTTTCATTGTACTTTAGAAGTTACTTTCAAATAAAATACACAGAAAACATTTTAGAAAACCTCCAATCAAGACTATTAAATAAAAGGTACGTATAGTAGAGAATATCAACGGACAACGGAATTATTGTACACATCTTTTAGGTGACCCACACACCTTCTCTCTTGGAGCGCAGCATGCTGCATCGAACAAGCCTGCGCCTCGCCTGCTCAATTTACAACCATGCACGTGGTGTTCCTGAAAGGATGTAACGTGCATAGCAGGGTTGCCACCTTTCCGTTCAAGAAAATTGGGACTGGTTGTATTCCGAGTATCAGTACATAAGAGGACTGGGGGAAAAAATCCTATTTAAGCTTTAGAATTGGTTTTGTGGCTCTTCTCAAGTTAAAATACTGAATTGCCGCCGGTTTAGCTAAAATAAAATCTGCAATTTCTTGACCAAAATATTTTTAGTAATATTTAAAAAATTCTTCTCAACTTCGTGAATAAGAAAGGTGGTTCCGCGAGTATAACCTTAGGAAAATTTTGTAATTAAAGTAATAAAAATTGGTGTTCTTAAGAAGATGCAAAAATAATGTTTAATTTAGTCTGTAACTTTTAATGATTAACTTATCTGAAAGTTCTTTCTTATACATATAAACTGATAAGTAACACTGAAAACAGTCATGTCTTTTCAAAATATCAAACAAGTGACAAACATGCAGCGGCAACTAAGTATTATTCAAAAACAAGAACTTTTCCGCCATCTTGTGCTGAATCTGTTCTTAAATACTAAAGAACATGTGTAGCAGCAGGAACTAGTTAGCACAAATTTGCTTTTACCATCACGTGTTAAGACTCAAGACATAAAGAAATAGAAAAACAAAATCAAATTTGTATGGCTTATAGAAATAATAAACTGCATGGGGACGCGTGATAATGAGCCGAAACTCTGTACAGTTCCGAAAGAATCGGGACGTGTGGCAACCCTGGTGCACAGGGAAGAGCCATACGACTTTCAGGAACGCCACTTGCATATTTTTAAATTGAGTAGGCGTAGGATCGTTCCATGCAGCATACCGTGCTCCAAGACAGAATGTGTGTGGGTGTCCTTTACTTATACAAAATCAACAGCACACTTTGCGTATTACAACAAAGCTGTGCTAGTGCAAGAAGTACCTTGTGGCTGGCTTTATTATCATCAACGCTACTTAAAATGCAAAATCATTTACCTTTTCCACAGCCCAGTTTACACACAGACACCTACACACACGATATTATTTTTTGCTACCTTTAGGACAAAAACGGATTGTTCTAATTGATGTCATTGCATGTTCTCTCGTCTTTTCGTTTCCCGTAATCTAGGATAATGCGATTAAAATAAGTTGTTGTAGTCTCTTCTCTCTCAAATGTTCTGTAATTTCTTTTTAAAAGAAAAGGTACGTAGTGATGGAGAATGCGACTACTGCACATTAATTAAGATAATGGGTCACGCCACACGCACTCTTTACTAAGTCCTTTACCACACTGTGATGCTTTCGCGTGTGACGTAATGGCATAAGAGGATTTTCACTTGAAAACAAGATTAGCTATATCTCTCTCTCTCTCTCTCTCTCTCTCTCTCTCTCTCTCTCTCTCTCTCCCTCCCTCTACTTGATGTGCCAAGCACTGACTCTATGGTAAATATTCGTCTCATTTCCTTCTTATTTCCAACAAAACCAGTATTATCCGTTGATGCCTACGTTTGAAAAGAGAAATGCACAATCAGAAAAGTGAGACATTATCTCACAATAATACTCTTCAAAATTATCGCTAATTTAATCGCATTACCATTCATTATGGTAACAGATAAAAATCATTTCTAACAAAATTAAAAATAATAATAATAAAGAAAGTTTAATACTTAAATTCATTTCGTGGACTGTACTGGTAACTATGTCAAGTCCTGTCTGGTAGATGACATTCGAAAATCGCTTCTTCCGGGCAAGGGATGGTGATAGTGGCGTCCAGGGCCTGAGTTGAAGTGCCTCCATTTGCTTACTTGAACTTAGGAAAATCCTCGCAAAACTCAGCCAGGATGGCCGGCAACGAACCTCGAACCACGTGCTCGGTAATATCTCCCTCCCTCCACTATATCTCCCTCCCTCCGTTGCCAAAAGGTTTTAATCATAAAACACAACCAACACGCAGAATTGAAATGTGACAGTAGAAGTCGAACGTATCTTTCAGTAACACCAACAGAGTTAATGAGATAATAATTATTTTGATAACAGAAGACATCGTAATCTATATGTGTACACACATGTGAGTGAGATATAAGTATGCAACAGACACTTCAGCTTTATACATGAAGCAAATCCACCAGATTTTTCTTAAAAGCTTTACGTGCTTATCCTTATACACGTAGTTCCAATAATTAAGACATTCCATTAATACAAGAATCACGTCGTTTCTATGAGGGCAGCGTGTCAAATGAAAATCCACAAAGTTCAAAACAGGGTTTTGGCATTGGTATTCTCGGCTAGGAGAGGTCCTGGATCAGCGGCGCATACAAACACATTTTCTGATGTTAGTTGCCGCAGTTTGAAAAAAATAAGCAATCAGAATAGAGTTCGTCTAGCTCGGAAGAAATTAACCAAAAATATAAATTACAGTATATTAAGTGACAAAGAGAGGAAAAGAGAAAAGCATCAAATACAAAATTTTACCTAAACATTATTATTAGCAACAGTGCTCTTCTGACCAAGCGGTAGGTCCTTCGTAGTAATATTAGCCGTGATAAATTTGGTCGAATCAACATTTTCGCCTAAATTAAATAAATTGTTTAATATCTCCAACATATCTCCAGTCTTAAATTACTCAAGTACAGTATCCACTTGATTTGTTTTCTATTCTCATTCAAAACCATATTTTGAAGGTTTTCAAAAATATTTGTATTACTTATTTATTTTTTCAATCCCTTTTTTTTTTTTCAACTTTTCACTTATTAATGACCCCTAGAAAAGCATTTTTCTGCCATTGTTGATCTTGCTTTATTTCTGACTTTCTACTTAATATCTTGATTAGTAATTCTGCTCAAAATACTTGTTAATGGGGATATGTTCTATTTTTCCTCTCTTCTCAATGTTCGAAAGTTCTCTTTGTTCCAGTCTGCATATAATTATACAAATAAAAATACAACAATCTAAGCAGGTATGACCTAAGCTCTCACGTTTAAGAAATAACGTACCTCGACGATCACTCCTCAGGTATAGGGAATGAGCAAGCAAAGGTCACGGCCTTACCATACTGGTATTCGACTGGTATAGATGAGAAGAAATTCCTGGGAAAACTTAGGATCGCCAGCAGCGGAGTTCGAACCCGCGTGCCTTTATGTTGCCAATCCTAAATGTCTAACATTAATCACTAGATCACGGAGTTAGGTTTAAATTACGTTTTATGAAGTACACAGGCACTCACAGGCTAGGACTTTCACAAGAATTAAAGGATGATTCCTCTCGGCGAGCACTTTTTTGGGGAAAGACAATAAGGAAGGTCGAGACAGGTTTTCTTTAGGTATAATACAGATGTTTGGTTGGAAACTAATAGCCGTTAGCAGGACGAGAACACACGTGTTCTCTGAGTAGGGTTACCAGGTTTTAGCCTTTTCCCTAATTTGTATGATTTCTTTTCGCTAATTGTCTCGCCTGTAGGACGCTTTCATCCCTTTATTGTTATTTTTTTCAAGCTAAAGATATTACTTCAAATGGTCAAATACTACATGTGATACAAATAATATCAGGTAACTGTACCAGTTTTAGACACTAATGGAACACCAAACCCTTTCATAATTGGCCTTTTCTTCTACACTTACGAATAATACACTTTTTGTTTGTACCTAAATAATAATTGAAATATGTACAATCACATTATATTAGGGCTATAATATGGAAAACAAGATAAAAAAAATTAAACACATTTGCAATCTGTGGTGATTTTCAGTACCTTTACGGATTATCATAAAAAATCTTCCGTTTTAATTTCTTTCAATAGGACGTCGTAATATTATTCCGCAGATCGATTCGAAGAGTTCGTGAATACAACCACTGGATCATGGGGACTGCTTACAATTTATTATTATTCATAAAACTAGGTTGAAAACTCTAAATAGATGAACAAGGCATCACATACGTAAAGAAGACAGGAGGTTCTATTGTGTCAAGAATTGAAGTCATTATCAATCAATTTCGTGTTAAAGATTGAATTTTAGAAAATTACGGAACGAATATTGGCATATTCTCTCCCTATAACTGTTTAGTTTATATTTCCATTCTCGTATCTATTGTTTGTTAAAGTTATTCATCATTTGACTATCGTATTCCTTTGTATGTTCCTGAGTTGCAGATCTTATTTTATTGGACGTTTGTAAACAGTGCACTAATGGTTGAGTGGTTAACTAACATTCGCTGCCTTGTAGGCTCGGGTTTCTCTCCTGCATACCCGGTTGGGATAGAAGTGTTCGGAGCCCACTTTAAATTATGCGGCCCTCTCTCCGGGGGAAAGATCATCATGTTTATGGATCTCGAATCTTTGGAACGCACAACCTATGTGATGTATTTGGCAAGTAAACTGTTCAGATGTAACATAAAATGATTGCTACAGATCGTTAGTAACTTCATTCAATTCAAATAAAACAATACTTACAAATTTCAGCCAGTCTCGCAAAGAATGGCGACGAAAGGAAAAATCACGCAAAGCAAGCAGCTTGCTGCGTGGAAATGTCCAACAACATCCCCCAAGAAAATGACAAGCAACTCTCACTCGAAAAGAATATTTACACTAAAAAATCACACAAATTTATTATGTGTTTCTTCTTTAACTTCTTTGGTCGGATTATGAATTTGAAGTTAATTAATAACCGAATTGTAAATTTGCATAATAACCGGACTGTGAATTTCAATAATAATCAGATGATGAATTTTAATAACAGTCGGATTGTGAATCTTAATAATAGTCGGATTGGGAACTTGAATAATAATAGTCGGATGGTGAATTTGAATTATACTCGGATTGTGAATAATTGGAACCTGATGGATTTCTGACCGTTAGTAACGTTTCATGCAGTCAAATGCCTGTATTTTTTTCAGGAAATACTGAAAGTCTTGCAACAGTGAAAAGTACCTCACAATCCAAATGAGAGTCAAGAAAAATCTGTATATTTTATTGTTTTGTTAAAACAAACAAAGAAACAGGCAGGAGATTGCAAACAAGAATCATTTGCACCCAAGTGAAGCTCCCATGTGTATTTTTTTTTTCCACTTCAGTTTTTCTCAGTTTATCTCTTGTTAAAAAGCTGAACACAAAATCCTTCTGGTTTTCCTCTCTCTCTCTCTCTCTCTCTCTCTCTCTCTCTCTCTCTCTCTCTCAGATGCCTTGTAGCAAGGTACAAGTTGACAAATAGCCTGTCACGTTAAATGCTTCCACGTTTAGGTAGTGACTCGAAGGAAAGGGGGAGGGGGGAAGGGTACGTGAAGGGGGAAAAAATATATATATAAGAGGACAAACTAAACCTGTGTTGGAATTTTCATTTTGCTCTGAACGTGTGAGAAAGTTAAAATAAAATAGCAAGACAAGACTAGAACAAGGTTGCGAGTTACGGCTGTAGGGGAGATAACAGAAAGGGTCGACACTTTTTTTTTTTCTCTCTCTGTAGAATGAAAATTTAAGAGACAAGGAAAGGTAATATTTTCCTTTAAAAAAAAAGTAAATCTATGTTTGGAGAAGAAAACAACAAAAGATTTTATATTATGACAACATATCTTTAGTTGGGAAAATTTATTGGCCTACACTTTCCACTGAGGTAAATCCTTAGAAATAGTATTCGAAAATATTGCTTAAAAAAGTTTTACCCTCAAAATGCCACCACAGACATACAAAGCCGGTCACAGTTTGAAAAATGAGATCGTTTGGTCTACTCAAATACAGGGGAAAGGGTTCTCTGCGAAGTGAGGATGAATCCCTTTTATTTATTTTAAGTACCGTCCAGACATTTATTTTGGAAAAAAAGTGAAAACATAACTCTCATTCAAGATGGACGATGTGAAATGGATTTGAACCTACGGGTAACATACATCATCATTTCAGGACAGCAAAATAACAATCGTCCTTCAAACTGTACACAAAGATCTCAAACCGCCGAGGGATCTACCATTTTGGTTCCGAACCAGTCTACAACTCATTCTCCAAGTGAATTTAAATCTTGTACCAAGTGCACAGAATACAAGGGTGCTAACCACTCGGCCATCTGGGTCAAAGGACCCTATCGCCTGTTTTAAAAATCACTAAACTATAAAATAAAGAGTACGACGGTTTCATATCCTGTTTTTCCATCAATCAAAAGAAAGAATTATAATAAAAGAAGTGAAATATTATATTAGTTTCAAGAAAATCATTAACGTGAATTTATATCCAGGCGTTTGTCTTCAATAGGTTACATACAGCCTCAGGATCAAATAAGACGTTTTCTTTTATGAAAAACAAGGAGAAACAACAAACGAGGAACCAATGTCAAAACCAAATTCCTTTTGAAGTCATTACACCTCAATAGATGTACCCCCCTTTGACACGAAAAGCAATTTCGGACAAAAATCAGGTCACAAAAAAAAAGAAAGAAAAAAGAACGAGATAAAAAAAAACTAGTCACAGTAACAGTAAAAATTTCGTACCGAACTCTTCTACAATTTATCTTTGTGTTCATCTCTACGTTCTTCGCCCCTCAGTCCCTCTTGGGAAACACGTCTCAGTCACTTTGATGCGCTCGACTTGTCTTTACTTGTTAGAGGTTTCTGTTCTTGTTTTCATCCCTTTCTCCAGCTCACTCCCTCTTGTTTTCTTTTTTTTTTTTTCTTGACGACGACGAGTGCTCTGCGTAGAGGCAGGTTTCTGGAAACCTGAAGATCTCTGGAGCTGATGTGGTCAACCGCATGAAGACGGTCCTCATGAGGACTAACCTCACCTTCGCATACTCTTGTGAGGGGTGAGGGATAAGTTGTAACGTGAGGATAAAGGTGAGGAAGAATCTGCAACGTACGAATGGAGGTGTGAAGGCCTAGTCAGAACTGACCATGGGGATGAAGGCGATCCTCACGAGGATTAACCTCAGCTCAGCTTCGCATACCCTTGTGAGGGGTGAGGATAAGTGAGGATGAGGGATAAGTTGCAACTTAGAGATAAGTGAGGAAAACGTTGAAATGTGAGAATTAGGGTGAAGGCTATGTTACAAGGTGAAGATGGGGTGACGGTCAGATTCTAAACTTGCGGATGATGGTGAAGACAGGGCCTAGGCGAAGGTGTGAGGCTGAAGACGTGAGAACGAGGTCTGACGAAAAGCTGGTCAAGGTGAACAGATAGTGGTTTACCATTGCCTTCTATCGTATGAAATACAGGTTATATTATCTTAAAGAAGAGACTTCCACATTAAGTGAACTCGAAGCCACTTGACGTTTCCACCGGGGACCAAACCCGACACTCCTTGGTTAGAAGCTCATACAGCGAAACTAGCGGAATTCTTTAAATGGAGAAGACTAAGCAAATGAAAAGGACCTGCCAGCTATAAACAGACGTACAAAGTCGAATTGAAAAGGGCCAAAATTCTGTGCCCTCCGTTAGAAAAAAAATGAATAAGGAAACTTTAGAAAATTACAGACATGGGCACGATAAATAAAGAGAGGGATATCATGTTATGTATAATCTTGCGTTTCGAGGAATGCAGCAACACCACGACCAACATAAAGGAACAGAGCAAGCTGGCTTTAAGATTGGCTTTGTAGTTGTACGTTGGCACTTCCTGTCTCTAGCTGACTGTAGCAGCTTTTCCTTTCTGAATTCTTTAGGTTGTCCGCCCGTCTTACTGTCTATCTACGAGCGGGGGAAGAGGATTTCCTAGAAAGTCCTACTTCACTTACTTTTTTCTCTCTCTGATGAGCAGGAAAGAGAAAAAAAGAGAGAAAACGGAAACGAGATTTGAGAAACAGCGTGCAGGCTGGCAATGACAAGAACAGCGTGGGGGAAATGACGAAAGAAAAGAAGAAAAAAAAGAAAAAATGAAACAAACGACGTAGAGTCCGTCAAGATGAAGTCTAACGTCACGCACAGTGGAACCGTCTTTCAACTGTGGCATGACCTGCTCTATAGACGAACCTTGGGACTCCTTTCAATGATAGAAAAAAAAGGTTCGCCACTCCAGAAATCTTGTTCATTTTATTTATTTTTTATTGCTTTTCCCTTGCATTCTTTTGAGGATTTTTTTTTCTTTGTTTTATCCATCCGTGACATAATGTATAGCGCGCTCAACGAAAGCATGTAGAAGGAAATTGACTTCAGATTTGAGACATCAGCCTCCATTTTCAATCTAGTGATGATACAACCTCTGTATATCTGGTATTTCTACACTACACGCACTCCAGCCAAAACTGGACCATGAAAGCAATTCAGAGAGAAACCGACTTCAGCTTTAAAATAAACGACCTCGATTTAACGGGCTCTTTTCAATCTGGTGACGTCAGAACCTTGATTTTAGGGGTATTTTTTGTATGAAATGAACTTCATTGAAATTTTGAATATCCTACTTAAATGGTCACTAATTTCTTTATTCCCACTTCTAATACCCATAACAATGTATTGTGACTTGTCTCTACAACCCTCATTTATGACTTTATTTTAAAACTATACGCATTTATTTCTCGTAAATAGAACCTGCTTTTATTTTGCGTGACGAGGACTCGCTCTAAGTTTATACGATACACTTAGAACACGTGTTCAAAAAGAAATTGAACTTTTGCTCTTAAAACTTTATTGCTCATTTTACAACATTTTAAGCACTCCCTCATTTAAAGTAATCCCCTCTATTGGTGGTACATTGTTCTCAACCTTTCTTTCATTGTTGGAATGTTCCTGGAACTATTTTCTGTGATGGTGCGCAGTTCTCTTACCACATTGTGCTTAATCTTCTCTATGGTTTGCAAACGACATGGTTTTAAGCTTAGGAAAACAGGGAAAAGTCTAATAGGATGGATGGAAACAACAGATTGACGTTTTACCAGATAGCTCCGGATATGGATCATTGCGACTCTGTCATCAATCCGACAAACATCTTGTGTATGTCCTCAATTCAGAGAATATAGTTCAACGATTATTGTTCATAGCGGAAAGGATCAAGCGGCAGTTTGTCGTCAAAACTTGTTTGCTAGGTGATCTCAATAGACAGTTTCTCTCCCGGTTGGCGTGATATTAAAAAGTTCGGGATTTTTTTGCATAAACATACCTCGTAATTGTGCTTGTGTACTATTTTTGGACACGGAGTAGCAAGCATGAGAAGTGCTACACTATAAAAAAAAATCCCATCAGGTGCCTAATCTCTATTTAAAATGCAGAAAATATCATTAAACTGATCTGGAAATAATGTATATGTATATCTCAGCATGTAGGGAGAACTTTGACTGATTGCTTGCATGACTGACACACACACACAGAGAGAGCGAGCGAGAGAGAGAGAGAGAGAGAGAGAGAGAGAGAAACAAATAGATTGAGTGTGTGCATATTGGTTCAGGAAGGTTGCGAGTTCGAACCCAGCGGTCAGCCAGGAACATTTCTTCAGTTACACAAGGTTAGTACCACGATAGTACCTTTGCAATTATGACCAACATTCCTTCCCCATTTTCTCCCCAATTTTAGCCCGGCCTGGGTTAAAGATGCCTAAAGACCACAAATAAAAATTCAAATTCAATTATGTGTCCATAGATGTACTATTAAACGTTGAACAAAACAACCAAAAGGTTTTATACAGGGTGCGTAAGGTATTTGAGGACATGCGATTGTTAAGCAGCTTTCTTGGTGTTTTTTTTTTTTTCATTTTCTCTGTCTCTTACTTTTTTTCTTTTCATGCTATGAATGGCAGATATAAAGCTAGCTTAGGATGAGGAGACACTCTGTGATCGTTGCGATATACACCAAAAACACCGATGTAGAAATAACGCCAATATTTAAAGTCGCCAGATTATCCGTCCATAAAGTGCGCAAGGAAGTGGAAGCTGTCGGCGGGCATGTTTCGTCTGCCAGCAAGCGCAAAAAGGTACACAGCATTCGAACAGCATGAGGACACTCCAGTGCGTGCAGCAGGTAGGGTACAAGAAACCATCGATAAGAGCCCGAGAACCTCCGTGAGGGCCATTTCCAAGCATCGTCAGGAGTCCGAAAGAACAGTTCGCACTGTCTTACGTAGTCTTATGCTACATACAAGTCCTACATGATGTGGAAAGGCCAGTCTATGTCAGCGGAAATCTCGAAGGAAAATGGCTACTCAACAAGCTGAAGCATATGGAAGAACCTAGCTTGCCTGGATTTTCTTCTACAAGAATAATTTCTTCCAGAATCAGAAGCTCAACAGGAGAACTAACAGATGGTTATGTAATGATCCTTCCAACGTTCCTTGTGTCACGCACAACAAATTTCCCACAAGCGTGATGATCTTAGGAGTGGTGAGTAGCGCAGGACATGTTATGCCACTCCACTAAGTTCCACAAGATCCTCGGCTAAATACTGCTGGCCACATTGAGGTGCTAGAGACCGTAGTAAAGCCCAGGACAGACAGTGTACGTAAGGGAAGGCATATGTGTTCCAACAAGAAATTGCACATCGACACAAAGCCAAACTACTCAAAGTTGGATGGCGGCCAATCTGCACGACTACGAATACAACACCTAACCTATGGCCATCTAACTCACCAGACCTTACTTCCCTGGGTTACTACGTGCGGAGCATCGTTGAACCTGAAACCAATAAACATTCTTACAATACCGTTGATGCCCTAAAAGTTGACATTGTCCGGCTAATATCGAACATGAATAAGGACCATTTAATGCGGGTATGTCTACGCTTTCAGTCTCGTATTGGAGATGTTATTCAGACTGACGGGGACTATAGAAAATGAACTTGTCCTGTAATAATAACTGTACTTATGTACCAACTTTGGTTTTAAAACTTCGCGAGATATAAACGCCTATATGTTTTTCTTTGCTGTGTCCTCAAATTCCGTACGCACCCTGTATATATTTGCAAATGTATCAGTTCGATAGAAACAAAATCAAACACACAATGCTGGGGAAAATTACGAAAGATTCAGAAAATATAGTATGCAAACAAGGAGATTAACAACTATTGTTTGGACAAATCTACTCTTTGTACACTAACCAGTATATTGACACATGTGGATACTGATACAACTATCTCACGGCACTGTGTGCACTACACCCTCCAAGCAATCAGAATGTTATCATTCTATCTCGATGAGATAAACGGCAGTCATCATCTACGGAACATGAACCGCTAATTACGTCATTTCCTCATCCAACGCTTCAGCCAGACGGAATACACGTCAATTGGCATATGGTATTGTTATCCACACCATAATTTCATGGCTGTATACCATTTAAATATAGTAGTACTACGAGAAAAGTAGTAACTCAATTATATGGATTACTTTTATTAATACGAAGTCTAGAAAAACGTAAACATAAAGAAATCATAATTTAATTACGAGAAAATTTAAAAAAATATATTATATAACTACATAAAATAAAAGTGTGCTTCCCAAGTCCCGCAAATAATGTTAATCTAAAATTACCCAACACAAGCTATAAATTATGGATCAAGTGTTGCGCAGTATCAAGAGAAAGTATAAAGAAATCTTACCAACGACATCTCAACCACCTTCGTAGCTTAGTAGTAGTAGCTGAATTGAGTTATCGAGAGACAGATATGGCGATGATATAAGGCTACCTTTTTGGTGGTGATGGAATTTTAAAATAGCCAAATATCAAGTATACGACCGAATTGGATCAAACATGGGGAAATTATAAAAAAGAGACATGGTGTATATTGCATAATCATAAAAAAACCTACAGAGAAAATATTATAGATTAAAATGGGATAAATATTGGAATTTTCTTTAGAAAAAAATTCTTTCCCCGCCCTTTTGCCATTACTTTAGGCATTCATACAACCGTACTATACGAATGAGCACAATTTACTTGTCTTCCTGAAATATTGTCATCGGGGGGTTTCCCATTTATATAATTTTATTTGCTGGACTATGACAAGAAAAAAAAGTCTGTCAATTCACTAGAACAGAACATATTGTGTATTGTCAGCAACATCTCAGGAACTAATTGTTGCAGGAAGAGAAGAAAGAAAGAAAGGTTTCCAGACGCATTTTCATATGGTATAAACTTGGGCGTTCTATCTATTCATAGTAATGAGGAAAAGGCCAGAAGGAAGGGTGGGGGTGGGGGGGGGGAGGTTGACAATCAATAGTTCGCAAATATGTTTTTATACCAGGATTTGAAAATTTGGAAGTATAAGGCAATATTACTGTGAAAAGGCATATTATATTAGTCAGGAATTCTACTAGGATTTTCAGTTTCGGGGGTGTAAAGTCAAAGTTAGGTGGATGTAAGTAGAGTTTTCCAGGTTTTCTACCGATATTTAACAGTAAAAAATTTTAAAGTTGAAGTGTGCTCAACCGTTTCCGGAAGTGCCACCAGTGGCAGAAACCCTGGCAGTGGTTATTAACATGAATGGATGAAGACAAATAGGTGAGCAGTTGTGCGTTTATTCTGGTGGTTTATCTGCATGATACAAAACTGTGCTACTTTCCGTCTTTGCACGATAAGTAGAAGTAAGTACAGTGTTGTTGTGGAAAATATATACGCATCAGGCAGCACAACGAAGCACTTCATATGTTTTTATTAACATCTGCGGATTTCGTTACGGAAACTTTGCTTGATGGTAATATATGAATGAGAGGTAGGAGAAAATTGAATTAAGATTTTCCCCTTCTAAGCACAGATTAATATGTCTCAACCCAGTCGTAAGTAATTAGGAGAAAAGCACATTTTGTCATTGTAATCCCTATGTGTTACCACTTTCTGCTCTGATATTTTAAACGGAAGTGATGCCTTCCACAGGTCCTTTGCAAAGGTTTTGTAGTTTTTCACTTTGTAGTCTCGTTCTCACGTAGATCCCTTTCTACGCGACCGAACACACGTTTAAGAAACATGGAACATACTGGGCAGCCATGTTATTTTTTTTTTCACACTAGCCTAGAGTCATATAGTGCACCGAGAAATGTGACGTTTTTAATTTTTGAAGCTGTACTATCAGTGACTAGACCAATTTCAAGGTAATATCAATATCTATCTTCTAAATGATGCAAATAATGATACAGTGCTGACGTCACCTCACTGGATCCTCTGCCATGCGCAATGGACTGAGCGAGTTCTCACTTGTCAGATATCACATACAAATTCAAGCTCTATAACAAGGCATAAAACAAATTTTGCGGATCACCGGTCTACATCGTAAAAATGACTTTCTGCAGTACGAGTTCATACACTAATTTTAAATATCGCGAAAATTGAGTGAGCGAGTTTGGGAATTGAAGACCTGAATTGAAAAACATTCCAAGTACACTCTTTTTCGTATTTGCATTGTTTCTGTTCATTGGTATCTATGTTCCAAGGGCTATCCAACTGCATAAATATTACATAATAATCCCACCAAAGAAACCCTTTTTCAACACAAAATAATTTCCGCTAAATTGAATAAGATACGAAGACCTTGGACTGTTTTTCGTTCCTCCTGAAAAATATACTTCGGTGGACTTGAGATGTTTTTCAATTCAGGTCTTCAATTAAACTTACTATTAGATTCATTGAAATTGTTATCTTTAGTTCTAATGATTGCCGCACATAAATTATTTCTGGCATTTTTCAATGAAACTTCGAAGGTAACTGGTCCCTGTGGCAAGTTCCAGAAGTCTTGCAAAGTTTTCCATAATTCGCTGACATTGGTAACTCGTATTTTATACAGATCTATTAGGAAATTTCAGAAAAATCTCACGGAATTATATGCTGGACTTTGAAGCGGCCATTAAGTGAAAGTGATTTTTTTTTTTTAATTCTTCAAGTACATTTTCTATAGTTTAGAACGATGTTTGGGATCCTTTTTCTACTGGAATGTTAAGATTTCAGGACGTTGCAGAATACCGTCATATTTGGCCCTATCCGTTGTTTCTTCAATTTTAATCACGTCTCAGTCCCACACCATCACAGATGCCCTCGATGTTTGAAAGGGAAAATTCTCTCTCAAAAAGGTCTACTTTAGTCTTCTCACTACACATTACTTTCTCCAGTGATAAAGAGCCTAATTATGTTCCTTTTTGTCCCAGACTTGGCTCTCATTCTTGTTTAACTTGCTCAGCATCATTTTTTTTAGCAGTAATTCTACAATGAAGATTTGCATCTGCAAGGCGAAGCGCATATTTATACCGGATTTTCTCTCTGCATATTGAGTTTCTTAGTGATCTGAGGTGTTTTGAAACGATCATTTATACCGACGACTTTAAGGTACGTATTTGCAGTCCCATTTTGGGATCACCTTTGGTTTCCCTGAGCACGAACGATGGATACTGGTGGTATAGTACCTAACTTTGACAGAAATTTCTTGTTCTTTAATTGTTTTGCTTAATGTTAGACCTGATTATCTTAAAGAAATAATATCAACACGTTTCTCCACTAACATTTCCTTCGCTTTAACCATTTTGATGAACGCTGCACTGAACACCATTCATCACATACGCGACCCATGAGTACACACATGAAACAGTGGACCTAGATGTGCTTCAAAGCTAATTTACTACTTCGCTTTGGGGCTGAATAATGTGCCAATACCCTCGTGGGCATTGTGCATACTGTTGGCAAAGGTAGCGAAAGGCACGATTTCTAACAAGATTGGTGAAAAACATTTTAGCTTTGTGAAATAGCACCAAGTGATGTGCAGCCGCAGTTCAATTGTTTAATTATTTATTCTAATAGTTTTAATTGTAAACTGATCAAAACTTCTTACTTTCTTCTAAAAATGGTCCCTTTTCCAATGAAAAAAAAAACAACCAAACTATTGAGCAAAATATTAGCCTAAAATACGAAAATCCTGACAAGCCTGTATGTCGACAAAACATGACAGAGCAATATCCCACGTTCGAAGGTCATTCGCCGACGGCCATCAATTACCGACTAATGTATTATCGACAACTTACTCACTTCCGCAGCGACAAAGCACGAAGGAAGGGAGGAGAGAGAGGATAGGGATGTAGATCTGATGATCTACAACTCACTCACTCACCTCCCTTCTCACATCCCCTCCCCCCCACAACACAGCATCTCCATCCCCAGCCCACACTGAAACCCAGACAGCCAACAACGGGTATCATGGAATCCTATTTTGGCCGATTTGACAGGAAAAGTAGTGCTGTTACGTGTTGGCTCAATTGCTCCGGGAACCAATGTTTCTGCTCATCCGCGGAGAGAGCTGTGATTAAATGTAATTTGTTTCCATGTTGTTACTGAAGGCTCTAGTCCCCGAAAAAAAAAGCGCGAGAAAAAAATAGTACTCCAGAAAAAAAAATAACATTTTAACAACAGAACAGATGTTCCTTAATTAACGTGAAGGGTTAGTGCTAATTTTTCTTTTCTATCCGGAAGTTGGTTGTATGCCTATTTAACAGGAAACGCCATTTCACCGGAAAGCAATGTTTTAGTTTTCGAAACAACCTCAGAGTAAAAACAGTGGTAGATCATCAGCTACGAATAGATGGGTGTTGGGAATGTTAAAACAGATTCAACCACAATTTGAGGATTAAGGTTCGGATACAAAAACACATACACATTCAAATTTGCTTTACATGGTTTTAAATTAACACCACCAAAACCTTGTGAAATAACTGTATAGCAAAAGAAAAACATCAATTCGTACGAATATTCATTTTTCTTCATATAATCCCTAAAACCATCATTTGCTGAGATAAATAATTTTAATAATGTTATTATTAATTTTGTTTGTTACATCAATCACTCACAATTTTAATTCCATTTCTACACTGTAAAAAATCGCACATAAATTTATTGTATAAACTTAGGGCGGAACCAATAGCAACGTACTGATGAGCTTATAGTGGAAGTAACGTGAATTCTAGGAATGGAGAAACCTAAACAAATGAAAAAGACCTGCCAGCTAAAGAATCACCACAATAAAAAACGACCGCATAAATCAAGCTCTTTACTTGTCTTGATTACGGCGCTAGCCTGCGAGACGGACAGACAGACAAAGCTACATTTAAAAGAGGACCAACAAATGGAGAGTCCAATAAATACCGTTGCATATCTTTTAGATATCTTCTTTACCCTTCTAATAAATCAACTTTTATTCACTTATTCTATATTCTGTCACTTCCGATCACTATTTGAAAACTCTTTTGGTAATTTTTTTTTACACTTTTTCACAGAAGATGAGTCTAAAAAGTGTGGAAAAATAGTTTGGCTTGAGCTCGAATAGAACCCAAGTCATCTTGGTGATAGTCTCTCATTTTAATCAGCTCAGCTACGAACAAAGCTGTTGATGCGTCACTTTTCATCCTATATAATGAACACTATTGTTGTTATGGATTTAGACCATATCTGGCAAGTCAAGGTGGCCACTGTGCAAAAACATCTGAAAACGATCAAAAAAAATGTATGATATAAAGAAACCATTATTTATGGATTATCAACAATTCAAATACCACAAGTTGAGCTGTCGGTAACCCTTAGAAAAACTCATTAATGTTCATCCATTTCTAGCACTGAATATTTAAGGTCAAATAAAAAACAAACGGTTAAGTATGACTAAAAATAATCCATAACTGGCTGAAATTGGACTACTTCTCTGTTTTTGTAAATGGATTACCACGGGCATATTTTTTTTTTTTGTATGTTAGAGCACAGTTATGTTAAAATACAGCTTTTGTCGATAAATATATATAAAAAAATATTTCAACAGTAATTAACCTGTCTTCAATGTAGATTAATATGTCACTTTTCAATTTAGAGAAAAAGCAATTGGGAATTTGCAGAAGAATCTCTGTATTATTTCAATTTTACGTTCTTGTATAGGTGACCAGCAAACCACTTGTGTAATTTTGGTTGCATACATGCGAGGGAGACATCACAAGTAGGAAAGAAGTGTTGCATCAAGCTCACAATCTCCTCATCATACTATCTTACTGTAGTGTTGCAAAATGTGTGTTACCGGATATAGTCAATTTATTACTGAACTGAATTGAATTGAATTTTACTTCTGCCCCTCAGGCATCTAAGGCTCAGGCTGGAATACCATAGAGGAAAGGACGCGGGAAGGTGTCCGCCAGGCCCTACTTTCAAGATACAATTCCGGCATTTGTCTGGTGTGATTGAAGAAACCCCCTGGAAAAACCACAGTCAGAATGATCGGCGGCTAGGGTTGAACCCACGACTTCCTGAATGCTAAGCCAACGTCATTTTGCTACTGAATGAAGAAATGGAGCAAACTTCACTGTCATTATAAATGTTCCAGGGCCACGGTCGGATGTCTACACGTGTCTATCCCTTCAGGAATCATTAAGTAAACTCACAGACTTTTCACCAGTCATTGACTTAATGTTTGACTTAATGTGCAGGTGCTTTACCATTAACTGTGGATTATAAACAAAAGAAGCTGACGGAGAACCATAAACCAAGACGCATGACTTACAGATAAATGAATATCAATCTGCGTCCTCTTTCTTGTATACATTACTATCTACTGTAGTTCTCATAATCAGAGAGCAAATAATAATGGATGTAATATATATGTTCATTTATGTCACATCCTTTAATATGCACATAAAACTCATAATTATTCATTGCTTCAGGATGCTTGGTGTCTGCGAGATTTTTTTTTTTTTTTTAATTTATTCTAACTCCAACTAATGCATCACAACATCATACACAAGTTTTAAATCCAAAATACGAAGACGCTTAACAGTATATATAAATTTTGTTTTCTCTTATAGTCCGCTGGCAAAATGTGCTACTGTGACCGGAATCAATTATTGTAATAGATATTTTAGCTCACAATGCTATCTTTTAGAGCGGGGGGGGGGACAAAAGAAAATAGAAATTATCATTCTTTTTACGTTTAATTACGTTTAGTCAATTAAAGACTCTAATATAGGAATAAATATGTTTTAATCATGTCTTGTGGTGAATAACTACTGTTTATTATAAAAATTAAGCCAATTTGGTATCTTTTTCGTAATAAGCATTTGCATTTATAATGGCGTTCTTAGATTTTGCTAGATCTTTCTTTGGTTTCTTGAATTTTATTTGTGTAAAGATGGGGAAAATCCCATTTTCTGATTAATGCTAAGTCGAGCGCGACTTACTGACGCCGACCAGCGTATCAATGCTTAGGTTTTACACTATTTTAATTGCTTTATTTGGTTATATGTTGGGACCTGTAGTATGACTCATAGCACCTCTTTGTTCCTAACTAGTGTTGTTAAGGTCTACTATATCCATACTTTTATTGTAATTATAAGCTTTAATGCATTATGAGTAACTTACGATAGTTTGATCTCAGAGCCATCTATCGGAAATCGGCTCGAGGTGAGATTTTTCCCTCGAAAACTTTAGTTAGAAGCAATGTAGATTTTGAAGGGCCGACTTCGTGTCGGTCGAGTCCCCATTTTGACCGCGTTCGTGTATGAAATAGTCACGGATCGAACATTTTGGTGTTCTTCAGTTAATTAGCAAACATCATAGTGCTGCTCGACATCTTTTCTGGTGTTAGATTTCATAAAAGCTACTAACTGTAGAAGTTTCAATTCTAACTTTAATTCGTGAACTTCGAAGGAGACGTAACTCCATCTTAAACTGTGTCAAAGCTTAAGTCGACGTGAAGTGTACGTATATACTGTTGCTTGCCATGTTTTTCTTAATCGCAAAGAAACGCTTTTAAACATTGTTTTAAGTATCGTGTATAATATATTTAAGCGTTATTAAGTTGGGCAAACAAAGTATAAAAACACGAGGTGCAGTCCTGGAAATTTCCTTGTGCATTGCATACGAAAATATCCGCGGTGCGGCGGATGGATACATTTGTTCGCACGTTGTGTACCTGCAGTACATGGACCTCGTTTGAAGACTAGTGCGAAATATTCATGTTGCACGGTATTGCAAACTTTAAGTTCGTGTCCATGTTAACTTCTCTCATATAGGATAGACCGGGGCTATTTGAGTCAAAGGGCTTTGTGGGACAAACGTAAGAAAAAATGTCACTGCGCATTTAATATGCGCACCAGTGCGCTGAACCTGCCTTCAGTTGTGAGTTCATTGGCAAAGGGAAGGGTGTGTATGTGGTTGATCTGCTGCTTTCTTATCAGTTGCTGTGAATTTGCGACTATTCTGAGCAAGGTGAGTTGCAATACTTCATATTTTGCTCTGATATAAAATAGTGGCTGTATGATATAAGGTGCTGAACCTGTGTAAATGCATATATTTGTAAAATTATTACCGTACGCGTAAAACAGAACGTCCTCATGTTATAAACGCCGTTTTTGTTGCTCTCCTCTGTTTCATATGAAAGTAGTACGTTCGTACGTAAGCAAGTGCAAAACGGGGTTATTTGAGTCCTAAAAAATGGGGCTATTTGAGTCAGGTGTAAACTTATGTGAATTTATTTAATTTATGGATTTTAATTTTGTATTTATGGTTTAGACTATATGATGCATGTATGTAAAACAAAACATTTCATTTTATTTCTAGATGGTACGGACATACAAATCAAAACATAAATACAAAGAGTGAAATAATGAAGACATGGAGAAGGCCATCCAAAGTGTAACAAAAGGTGATTTGAGTTTACATGGAGCTTCGCAGCTCTGCCATGTAAATTTGAAACTTTGCGAAGGAAAGTGCAGATCGAAAGATTGAGACTAACCTTAGGTGATAATGATGAAATAGTTCAAAGTGCAAAACTGAAAGCCATAGGACACACTACAGTTACTGACAGAAGCACAGGAGGAAGAGTTCGTGTTGCGAATTATGACTCTCGCGGGAAAAGGATTAGCTTGTACCCCTGAAACGATTCGTAAAACTGTTCATCGATATGTAATAATAAATCAAATTACGCATCCTTGGAGAAACAAAGGATTAGATGGTGAAGATTGGTTTTCAAGTTTCATGAAAAGACATTTGAACTTATCATTACGAAAGTCTGAGGGACTTTCAAGAGCTTGTACTGAGGGCATTAATAAGGAAACAGTGAGTGATTTTTTCAACTGTTGAAATCTGCTACTTCGACGATTAGTGTCAACACAAAACCTCAGCCTATATAGGATATACAACGTGGAGGAAACAGAGTATCTTCTTAACAATAACCCAAGCAAGGTCATTGCCAAGAAGGGGAAAAAGAGGTGGTTGCTCTCACTAACGTCGAAAGAGGCGAGAATGTCATTGTGATAGTCTAGTGAAACGCAGTTGGACAATACATCCCACCATTTGTTATTTTTAAAGGTCAGCGCATGAGAGAAGAACTCGTCAACAATCTACCACCGGCTTGTCATGTTTCCTTATCAGATAGTGGTTACGTTAATGAAGAGCTGTTTGTTCTCTGGCTCGAGTTTTTTCAAACAAACAGGGTTGAGGGGAAATGTTTATTAATGTTATGTTTTTCACAAATTATATAGAAAAGGGTATACATTAGCGTTAATGTCGTTAATGTAAACAATGTTGATACAGCGAAAGACCCAAATAGCCCCGTGATTATTACTAGTCTCGAATTCTGCGATTTAAAAAAAAAAATTTTTTTTCAGAATTTCCATGATTTAACAGGTTCTTTATTCTTTAATATGTTGTACTATAATAATGTACGTAGATTATGGCATAATTATTTAAACTCTAAAGTACGACGGTTTTGGGAAACTTTGACTTTTCTCTTACTATACTCAAATAGTCCCGGTCTACCCTATAGTGAGAAACATTATGAAATATTATTTTCATCGAAGTAGATAAGTTGTCTTTATTGTGTGGAAATCCACCAGACCAGCTACAAGTTGGTATATCGGACCTACGTGCAAGGTTTGTTTGTTCTGTGTGATCGTCGAAGCAGTGACAATGTGTATTTATTCTTGAATGGTGCTTATGAAGACACATTTTATCCATCCTCATTGCTCGGAGGAAAGTGTTGTATGGGACGTCATCATTTGGAACAGTCGGCGAGGGAGCACCAACAGCTGATTCCCCCTACCCACTTTCCTACTCATCGAGGAACTAACCTGAAGACTTTGTGGTGGTGACAACTAAGAGTACTTTTGTATGTGAGTATTACATATAATGAGCCAAAGAACTCATATGAACTTTCTTTTTTAATAAAACAGCTTGCAAGCAGATCGGTAAATAGAAATACATAAAGATCTTTTGCTAAGCTTTTCTTTTTTAGAGTTTGTTAAGAGCGAAAACGCTCGCGCGCAAAGCGTAACTCGTGAAATTGTTTGCTAGAAACGGTTGTATGTTTCTTTTTCAACCCTACCACATGAAAATTTTTTTTTCTTCTTTTATTAAATTGTATTTGAAATGTTAAGCTTTGTTTGTTCTGAACCAAAATGAAACTTGCATGTTAGACGTAAGTTTACGGTACGAGGATGTTACCACATCGTTCTGTTTACAAGGCAATATCGAAATTCTGGTATGTGGATTTTCCTTGGTAATCCTGACAAAAATAAGGTTAATAGCTCATTTAACGCACCTAATCTCACTCAGACTTTAGCGTATACGATGCCTATACAATCGTGCCTGGAGAATATCAAATCATTCAATTTTAATTTTTGGAGTGTGCCGACTTCAGGGAAGATTTTGAAACCCGTAACTGGTAAAGCAGGGGCATTATTGCATTTTCGTTCCATGTTATTTCTCCGAAAATGCGATGCGTGAACATCTCAGTGTCTTTACTGTTACACTACGCAAAACATATTGTGACTGCCTTTCTTTTGAGGATATTTCTCCAGCATACAAGACTTTATAAAAGTATATTATTTAGCCATATATATATATATATATATATATATATATATATATATATATATTTTCTTTAAATTTAACACACAACACAGACGAATCCCGTTTCAGTATACAAGTGTCAATTTCCGTTATGTACTTTTTGAGTTTGTCTTTAGTACGCTTCTCCCAATCCAAAACATAAAATGTATTTGTTTCACAACAAAACATTGTTCTGCTGCTATAAATTATGCAGGTGTTTAATGTTTAAAGTACGAGTTCTTTATTACCACATTTAAGGTTATTAATCTAATATCAATTTATTTTTTTACCCTTTTTAATGATTATTCAGACGGCGAAAAGAGCACAGCTGTTGTATATCCCACGCCGTAAACACCTGATTGAGATATAAAAATGTATCTCTCCACCTCTTTCCCATATATACATAAAAACGCAAGCGATGATTTTCCCCAATCTTCCTTTTTTCTATTATTGAATGTGTGTCTGAAAGTAGATCATATATCATGTCACGATTTTTTTTTTTTTTTTATTAAGCAATTTACGCTGAGCTGAATCACATTGTCAGCACACCTGGATTTAAATAGCCATTAAACACAACCCTCGCGATAGGAAAGGTTTCCGCACCGTTAGTTCATTTTGGTGCCAGGCAATTCTATAGATTAATCAATACACTTTATTCAAGTTTTCTTTTTTTTGGGGGGTATTTAAAAAAAAAAGCCAACAGAGAAGCATATGAAGCGATACAAAACGCTTCATTCTCAGTTCCACACATGCTGCTCCGCTAATCCAATCACACAGTCCCTCTCGCTAACGCAATACCTTCCATTTATTCATAATGCCGTTTTTTTTTTCTTACGCTTCTCGCATTTACAAAATATACACAAAAAATAATGAACAAAATACAATTGACGACTGAATGTGATTACAAGTAGAGGCTGAAGATGGGGAAGATCAGTTTACGATTATGTTCAGTAATAAACTCTATTACTCTTGTACTGTAGATAAGTTCTATTTTTAACACGATCTCTGAGTTCCCCCCGACCCCACGAGCGTATTGTGTTGTAACGAGAACGTCACTATTGATTGCTGGAGCCCTCTGTGTGTGTGGTACCTACCGATAAAGTATGCAAAAGAATATTATGAATGTTTGACATGCCTTTCTTTTTTTTTTAGTGAAATACGATCCGTTGACAATGGAGGGCAATGATCTGGTGAAGCTTTGATGTAATCACCCAATGTCATCCCTCTATCCTGTCTTTTTGGTTCATAATGAAACGCAGAGATGGTATTACTACCAGTAGTGTTGTAGAGAAATAACCAATAAATATTTTTAATTCGGTTTTTCTTCTTTGTTGACGCGAAGCTTAAGGAGAGGCTCGGAGTAGTCACAGAAGTAGCGTCACCATTACTTTGTAGCAAGTAGCGTTGTTCTCAAATAAAATCCAATCGTAATTACTTGATTGCTGGAATTAATGGACGTACATGGTACTCAGATATCAAGTTATTTCCGCTAGACACCTGACGTGGCACTAAAGATCTTTATGAAGTTGCCTGGCATGTGCCCAAGCAGTAGAGCATTTGATCACGGGCTGGGAGACCGGGGTTCGAGTCCAGCCAAGGTAAAGTTTTCATTCTCCTTTTCATTCATAAGAATATAACTTTGTTATTACCAGTTACAAACAAATGATCCTTTTTTGCTAGTTTTTTTTTATAGTATTTTCAATACTGTAGTTTTCACTTTCAAATTTGATTTTTAAAAAGTTCAAAATTTCCGATTGACTACGATTGGAAATTCATCTAAAAACTATCCCATTCCCATTGAAAAGAGATACCATAGGTCTCATGTTTTCCCGCGCGGAAATTTATCATGTTTTCTCCGATGAAAATCCGCTCTAAAAGACTGGTTTCTCTTTCGGCTCTCGTAAGATGAAATATTCGGCTCAATTCGAGCGGAATTCCGCTCTTCGATTTTAGCTTGTATTTATTTTATATATATATGTCAAAAACTTAAGTCAGCTCTCTGACTTTTTGTAACGAAATATTATACACCCTTCCCCTGGGCCTATTATTCTGGCTCTGTCGTTGGGTATGTCCAATGATTAGAAGCTCACAAGCTCTGGCATGAACTTTGCTTTTGCTCAGTAGGTCCTAACATTGCACTTTCTTAATTTTATCAATATCTGGGTCTACTTTGTTCCCTCTTTTGTCGTTTAGGATAGCAAAAATGTTACTAAGGAAAAAAAAAAAGATCAAAACTCTTTCAACAAGTACAAGTTCATATTACGTGGGCTTAATGGCACTTTTCTATACTCCAGATATAAAGATTTCATTCTCTACATCTGAGCTAAAGACATTCTCGAACAATGTTAACAAAAAAAATCCCCCAAAAGGGACATTATCGTAAAGAAAATATAACCCGATCGAGTCTATTTATACAGAATTTAACTGCATTTCTACGGCGCCATTAAGTTTTCTTTTTTTTTTAGTTCCTTTTCCCTCAGATAAAGAATAAAACGGCCGAAAATGTCTATAGAAGTTAAAGATTTTCGTACAGAAGAAGGAGAAAGCGAATAGTGTTGTTGTGTATTCATGAAGGCACGGGGTGCTGCTGCTGCTGTATTCGGAACGAAAACTTAGTTAAATCATGTTACGAAACTGAGAAAAGAAGAGGCAGAAGAAAACACCAAATGACGACACATTTCTCGCTTTTTTTTTGCTCTTTTCCATTAATGTGAACACGGGAAAAACAGTACTCTTTTTTTTTGAGGGGGAAGGACAGGTGGGGGGGGAACCAAAACCAATTTCTGAATAGTTACCACTAAAACCCCTTCGCGAACAATAATAGGAAGTTCTCCAATACTACGAGTACTGTGTATATATAACACTTTCCTATGCCTTACCGCACAGGCATCCAGTGAAACCAATTTAATTCTTAACGACGATGCGAGAGGCGGGGAAAATAGCACCAAAGAAAAGATAGAGACGGGAGAACAGGATCAGCACTGAGGTTTCCTTCCCCCCTTCCTCTAAGTCTGTTCCTACCAACTTCTTCTTCTTTTCTACCCACAAGAGAAATTCTGCTGTGAGCGATAAGGACTTTTCCTTTCTCAGCTTACGCTAACACACACATTTCAAGAGACTTCGTGAAAATTTTCAACGGAAACCGTTCGCCCAACCAAACCAACCACCCCCGCTTTACCCTAACTTAAAAGGATAGGCAGTTTTTATACAGTGGTGACTGAGTCAGCTCGAATAAGACAGAACTCGGGACTTCGGAACAGTACTACGAGAAAGGGACTATGAGGAAGAGAAGTGAAATCTACAATCTTCTCGTTCCTCAAGACCACATACTCTTAATACATTTCTCGCTATCTATCTCTGGTCTCGAGCGTTCTTCTTTTTTTAAAAAAATGTCTTCAACATACATAAATGCATGAACAACCTGGATCTGTGATAACAAATCTGCCATCTGGTGGGAAAAGGGGGAACCCAAATGGGTCCAGGAAGTGGTTTCTTAACTCTCTCCCTCTTTTTTCCTAGCTCTTTGATTTACGGTGATGAAAACACAAGGAAAACTAGCTTCTACGGCGAAAGGGAAAACAAACACGTCGGCTTCCTTCCGCTCGCTACGAATTCTTCTATCTTCTTACGTGTAAAAAAAAAATAAATAAAAAGTACTACCCACTACATATCTTCAACAGTCATGTAGTGTGAAATACAATATTAGGTAAATAAAGTAAAAAATTATGTATTAGCTTTATAAGCATGTTTTTAATCTTTTACGACTATAGATGGTAGCCTGCTACACTCTAAGTTAGTAACAAACTTTCTATTACTTAATTTGCAATTTGTTAAATGCAGACTTAAAATCACTTCTAAAATTTTGTTCTATTTGACTACATCTTCCTCTATATGTACAATGAGATAGCGAACTTGTCTTGAAAATGTATTAACGTTCTTTCCCACTACGTGCATTCTTCCCCACACAATTTATTAATTCCTAATTCTATGACAAACAATTATAATTTTCCAGACATTTAATTATACTATTTCCCGTTGCATGCTAGATTTTGAGCCAAAATACTTAAGAACACATCCGGAAAATAGGTTACATGTACATTTCCGTTTTTTTTTTTTTTTCATAAATTCTATCCCGAGTTATATAATTTAGCGGACAGTCAATGAAAGAATAAAGAAAATAATAATTACAACCAACCTGCATTCATTTCCATAGAAGTTAGCAATGCCAAAATCGGAAATTGTCAACATGTAAATTTGTTATCATTTGTCCGAATATTAAATTCAGGTTGTGAATGAAGATCGGACTAGCACACGCTTTTCTTATGGTCCTGGGGCACTTCACAATAAGGAGAGTCACAAATTATTAATCACATGGTAATTAATCAGTGGTACTCGTAGAAGTTCATAAAACGATCTCTTTTAAATTATGTTTTTTAAGTAATTCTTAAATTTAAATTTTCAGTGATATCTAAGCCCGTCACAAATGTGAGAGACGACATGACTCGGCGAACACTCTTCTGGAGAAAGGGGTGGAAAACGTAACATACAAGGGCTTTTTCTAGGTGTCACCACTCTAGCCAACTTGTCTGATGTAACTAAAGAAAAACATGCAAACTCCCTGTCAGGATAGCAAAACTCAAATCTAAATGCCGGTCCAAAGTCCTCAGCCGTAAATACTAGAACACGACCAGTACACTGTAAAAAGTGGAAATACGAAATAGATGAAAGTTACTTCGCTTTATGGAGAAATAAAAGTAAAAAATTAGCGTTTTGTTGTACTTACTCTTAAATGTGGATACCTGTATAGTGTAAGACCTTTAGTGGAAAGATGGGTAACCTTAACTCCATTTTAAAGTTTAACATTTTCTTTGTAATAGCTTAACGGTAACTGAAAATGGGTTGAAACTGGCCAAAGTGTCTTGTCGGTGAACGTTTAACTTACTTCTTTATTTTACGCTTAAAATTCGGTCATTTTCTGATCGAAGTGTAAGATAAACTGGTAATTTTGAGGTTACGTACTTTTGTGGATGAAGTTGAAGCCTTGGTTGGATATTCTATAATCCAATAACAGGAGTAACGTTACTTGCTTGTGGCTGAACGCCCCGGCATTTTGAATGTATATATTGCTTTTTCACTGTGAATAGTAAACAGTTCACTGGTGGACCGAGGACGACAAGGATTGCATTGGTGGAAAGAGGAATTAAATTGGGTATAAATCTTTACACTGTAGAAAACGTATCTCTCCTTTTTTCACGAGACATTCCTCGTAGTAAAATCAATATGTTCATGATTAACTTCCTTCGCAGTAAAATTCTTCCTATAAATATCACTCGGAAAGCATTAAATATATAGGAAGTACTGAAAAGAGAGCTGATTAGTTCTCATAGCCATATATCACTTGTTAGATAAATTTCACAAAATTCTAGGTTAACCACGTGACACGCTGAGACCGACTTGCAGATTTAAATCTCTCAGCTGGACTTGTGTAACGTCGTTTATGCTTATTCAAGTCTAGGATCTACTAACACAAGTTGACTTCACTGCTCGTAATTCTACTCTCACTACCATCAGTATTTTTTTATTGTTATTATTATCTTCATCTTTATTAAAAATATGTCAAAAGTATAACTTCAAACCATCTTCAAGTTTGCAATTCAGGATGTTTACGAGTACCAATTATGTCATTCTGGAGCCATGAACTATTTTTTTAAGTTCCTCTACAAACTGCCTTGATTCTATATCTTTAAAAAATACTAACCTACCATCATTTACCCAGGAATCATTTTATTATTACTGTAACTTCCGTTAAATTGTTTCAAGGAAGAAATTTAGTAGTTCTAAATCACAATTCTCGCAGACTTTCCGCCATCTAGTTACTTTAAATTACACTATTGAAAATTTATCTTGGAAACACTTTTTTTTTTATATATAAAAACTTGAACTTCCTTTCTTCCTGCTTATTTTCCCCTCCTAGAAGTCTCTGAAAGTGATATTTTCCCCCAAGTGACAATTTAAAATCAAAGTTTTACCATTTCTTTCCTCTTTTTTCACTTTTATGTTCTTTTTTCTCCTCCAAATTCCCCTTTTCTTTCTACTCTTAGTGAGTGTTCCCTTTTCTATCTACTACTTTCTATTTCCTTTAGAAAAAAAGTTCTTTTAGCTCTCTGGGATTTAAGCTGCTGGAAGAACAGCCTGGGTCAGCAGTCTGTGTAAACTCTCAAAAGTGAACGTGGAGGGAATTCTTGGGTTTGTTTTAAAGAGAGAAAGAGAATCCACAGGTTTTGCTCTCTTCTTAACCAATCTTTGGAGAGTATTTAGAACGCTTTAATAGGATTACAGAAACCCAGTCGACTAGTTCCTTTTCGCCTATAGTGACAATAAGCTAGTACTTGTCCACTGTTGTGGGCATAAGATCTGAAACACAATTTGTTCGTTAACTAGGTTTTTTTTTTACATCTATACTGATATAGTAACGAGTCTTGTGAAAAAGAAACACTTTAGAATATACTTTCATGGATAAAGAACACGACTAGTGAAAAACTAAAATGAAACCAATTTATAAAATAAATATATTCACTGACATAGTAATGAAACCAGTGAAAAAATAAAACGAAACCAATTTAGAAAATATTCATTAATACGGGAACGAAGCTCATGAATAAAGAGAGATAAGACGAAATCCATTTGGATAATATCCTCATTGACACAGTAACCAGACTAACGTAAAAGCAAATGAAATCAATTTAGAAAATATCCTCATTGACCTAGTAACAAGACTACGGAAAAGAGAAAACGAAATCAATTTAGAAAATATCCTCATTGACATAGTAATACGACTACGGAAAAAGTAAAACTAAATCAATTTAGAAAATATCCTCATTTACATAGTAATACGACTACGG